>VSMD01119848.1:0-183876 GCA_008750895.1 Mirza zaza | reverse complement strand
ATCTTGTCTTGGACTTCCTAGACTCCAAAATAGATTTCTATTCTTCATAAATTACTCAGTCTCAGTCATTATGTTATTGCAGCAGGAATTGACTTTGACAGACAAAAATTGGTACAAAGTTTGGGGTATTGCTACAACAAATACCTGAAAATGTGGAAGTAGCTTTGGAATTAGGTAACAGGTAGGGGCTAAAACAGTTTGGAAGTGCATTCTAGAAAAAGCCTAGACTGCCATGAAGGGAGCATTATGGGTGATTCTGGTGAGGGCTCAGAAGAGAATAGCTGTAGAAAGAGCCTAAGCCATCTTAGAGATGATCTGCCTGGTTGTGGTCAGAATGCTGGTAGAAATACAGACAGTAAAGGCCATTCTTATGAAGTCTTAGATGGAAATAAAAATTATCCTATTGAAAACTGAAAGAAAACTATCCTTGTTACAAAGTGGTAAAGAATTTCGCTGAATTGTATGCATGTCCTAATACTTTGTGAAAGGCAGAATTTGTGTCTTAGTGATAATAAACTAGGTAGTATATCGGCGGAAGAAATTTCTGGGCAAAGTGTTCAAGGTGCTGCATGGCTTCTCTTGACTACTTATAGTAAAATGTGAGAAGAGAAAAACAAATTAAAGATGAAACTTATTATCAAAAGGGAAGGAAAATTTAACAATTTGGAAAATTCTCAGCTTGGTCATGTAAAGAGTAAAAAAGCACAAAGGGTGTGTGCCCAAGTGACACTTTGATAAAGGGATTAATATGGATAGAAGGAAGCCAGGTGCTATTCTTCAGGACAATGGAGGATGTTTCCTAAGCATTCTAGAGGTTATCAGTGCTGCCACTCCCACCATAGGCCAAGGCATGGGTGACAGAAATTTGTCAAAAGAGGAGCCTCAGACACCCACAGGTATTCAGCATTTGCTGCCTTGTGCCACCTCAAGTCTCTGCTCCCCACATCTAGATACAATGCTCCTTGGCCATCCCAGCTATGGCTCAAGTGGGCCCACATATGGCTTGGGCTGCCTCTGAAAGGTACAGGCCATAAATCGCAGTAGCATCCATGTGATACTAACTCTGCAGTCACACAGAGTGCAAGAGCTATGCGTGCAGGGCACGGCTACCTGTACCTAGATTTCAAAGGATGACTCAAAGAATCTCAGGGTCTCCATAGAGAATCCCCACTAGGGTGATGTCTAGTGGAACCATGGGGGCAGAGTTGCCCCTTAGATCTCATAACTGTAGAGCCACCAGTGTGCGATGCTAGCCTGGGAGAGCTGGAGGCACTCACTCATACCTGCGAGAGCTGCTGTGTGGGCTATGCCCAGCAAAGCTGTGGGGGTGGGTTCCCCTAGGGCCTTGGAGGCACAACCTCTGCCTCACTGTGTCCAGAAGGTGGGACATGGAGTCAAAGATTAATCTTAAGCCTCAAGATTCAATATTGTTTGCCTTGTTGGGTTTTGGACTTACTTAGGACCTGATATTCCTTTCTTCTTTCCTCTTGCTCCCTATTGGAATATGAATGTCTGCCCTATGCTTGTCCAGCCATTGTATTTTGAAGTATATAACTTGTTAGATCTCACATGTTCACAGCTGGAGAGCAATTTTCTTGAGGATGAATCTTACCTTGAATCTTACCCATATCTAATTTAGATAATACTCTGGGCTTTAAGCTTTGGAGTTATGCTGAAATGAGTTAAGACTTTGGGGGCTATTGGAATGGAATGTATGTGTGTTACATGTGAGAGGTACATTTTGGGGGCCAATGGTGAAAAGCTATGGTCTAAATATGTCCCTCAAAATTTATATGTTGAAACTGAATCATCAATATGATAGTGTTAAAAAGTGGGGACTTAAGGTAATTAAGCATCATGAAGGTGGAACCCTCATGGATAAGATTAGAGTCTTTATAAAATAGTTTGAGGGAGTAGATTTGTTCTATTCTATTTGTATGCCATGTGAGGACACAGCATTCAAAGCCCCATACTTAAGGCAGAGACTGTGGCCTTCACCAGACACCAGATCTACTGGTGCCATGATTTTGGATATCACACCTCCAAAAATGTGAGGAAATGTATTTCTGTTCTTTACAAATTACCTACTCACAGTTGTTTTGTTATAGCAGCTGGAATGGACGAAGACAGATATTATTGCCAATTACTGTCTCACTGCCAAAATATGGATCACTATCCTAGCAACCTCTGATTTCAATTTCCTCAACTCCTGCCACCCAATTGCTAAATCAGTATGGTAGTCCCACCTTATCCATGGAGTATGGGTTCTAAGACCCCAGTGAATGCCTGAAATCATGGATAGTACCAAACCCTATATCTGCTATGTTTTTTTTCCTATAATATGTATCTATGATAAAGTTAATTTATCAATTAGGTATGTTAAGAGATTAATAACAATAACTAATAATGAAGCAGAACAATTATAACAATTTACTGTAATAAAAGTTATGTGAATGTGGTCTCTATCTCTCACTCTCAAAATATCTTATTGTACAGTACAATATTTTCAGACAACAGCTGACCTTGGGTAACTGAAACCATGGAACACGAAACTGCAGATAGATAAAGGAGGACTACTGTACTGTAGCAGTATGCTATTTGTGCTGTAACAAAGAGACCCCAAGTCTCAGTACTGACCACAAAAACTGCCTGCTTCTCACTCATGTAAGTTAGCTTTAGGTCCAGAAAACTCTACACTATTTAATACATGTCCCCATGAATCACTAAGGTGGAGAGAGGAAAATGTCCAAAGTTCTTATCCTGGAAATTGCATACAAAGAAGCGACACAACTTAGTTGAGTACACAACCCATTGGCCAGAACTAGGCCCCAACCAACTGTAAGGAAAGTAAATATAGGGGATTGCATGAAATATTTGGAAGAGGTATGTCACACTGGCATATCCATTTGCCCAGTGATTCCAATTCTGAGTCTAGATCCTAAGGAAATAAGTTGTATTCAAAGATATGTAGATAAGGGTATTCATTACATGGCTATTAATAATAGTAAAATAAATTTTTTAAAACCCCCAAAACTAGAAACAATGTAACTATGGAAGAAACAAAAAAACAAAAACAAAAGTAAACTATGTAATGATACATACTTTTTATATAGTACTGCGTATCTAATAAGATTACATTTATAAAGAATGACATAAAAATGTTTCCTACATTTTTTTATCATATCATCAGTGATTAGTAACAGTAATTAATATGCAAGGGCATTAAATAAATGCACATCGTGTTCCAGGGAGTGTCGTAAGAATGTTACAGACATTGGCTCATTTAAGCCTTAAAAAGCAAAAAACAAACAAACAAAAAAACCCTAATTTTATATATGAGGAAATTGAGTCACAGAGAGCCCATAAACTAGGAAACTGTTTACTAAGAAAAGAAATAAAGATATAAAGAATGGTGAGGTGGAAAAGAATATCCAACTACATACACTTAGAGGACTAGGATTTAGGGTCACTATAATTGAGTAATTGAGTGAAAATATAAGTTATAGAGATTCTGGAGTTATATAAATAAATTTTATGTGTTTACCTGTGGTTGCTTTTGGAGTTCTTTTTTCCCTCTCATTTTTTTCTTTTTCTAAAAAATATTAATAGAAATATTCTCCTGTGCTAAATTAATCAATTTAATCTTTACTTTAAAAATATAATCCATTAATACATGTATTATGTTATTAGGTATAAATGAATGCCTGAGACACAAAAAGCAAGATTATAAAATTTATATTTTTAAACATATCTGTGCATTATTAACCAAACCTAACTTCAGTGTCTGTCTTTACTACTAAAATATATTAAATTTCCTGCAAGCAAAAATAACCATAGTATTTTTTCAAATATTTGTATTGATTGAGGTATATGCAGGTTTAATCATGGTTATTAGCATTACTCTTATTCAAATGGAGAGAGACTCTTCAAAGGTATTTTTAACATAAATTTATCTGACAAACAGATCTAAGTTTTTATGGACTCATTTTATGGCCATACACCACATAATAATGCTTTGGTCAATGACATACTGTGGTCCCATGCCCTATAAAATTATAATGGAGCTGAAGATTTACTATTACCTAGTGACATCTTAGCCATTGTAACGTTGTAGGGTAAGAAATTGCTCACACATTTGTGTTGATGCTGGTGTAAACAAACCTGCTGCTTTCTGCCAGTTATTTAAAAAACTAAAGAAAAAAATTAAATTTTTTTAAAATAAGAAAGGTTATGGGATAAAGATATACAGAAAAACATTTCTGGGCAGCTGTAAAATGTATTTATATTTTATACTAAATATGATTAGAAAAAGTGTCAAAAAGTTAAATATAAGTATATGAAGTAAAAATGTTATACTAAGTTAATTTATTTTTGAATAATATAAGAATAATATTTTTATAAATGTAGCTTAAGTGTACAGCATTTATAATGTCTACAGCAGTATACAGCAATGTCCTAGGCCTTCACAATCACTCACTACTCACTGACTCACCAAGAGCATCTTCTAGTCTTGTAATCTCCATTCATGGTAAGTGCCCTATAAAAATATACCCTTTTTAATTTTTTATACTGTATTTTTACTGTACCTTTTCTATGTTTAGATCTGTTTAGACAAATGGATAACATTGTTTTATAGTCATCTACTGGGTTTAGTACAGTAACATGCTGTACAGGTTTGTAGCTTAAGAGTGATAGTCTACACTGTACAATCTAGATATGGAGTAGGCTATACCATCTAGGTTTGTGTAAGCGCCCTCTATGCCATTCACACAGTGAAGAAATCTGTCTAACAACACAGTTTTCAAAATGTATCTCCATCATTAACCTATGCATGACTGTAATATGAATCATCTGGGCACTGGACATATGTGGATGTTTTTAAAAGTATCTAGAGACCATTATCCTTAGAGAATATTGCAGTGAAGGAATGATTTGGTTACAAATAAAAAAATGAAATTGTTAAAAAATAAAAGAGATGGGCAGATTTTATTTAATTGGAAGAAAATGCAGAGGAAACATAAACTGCAGGGCAGGTTTGGTTTAGTGGCTTAATGACATTATCAAGGATCCATTTAACCACCTCTTTTTCAGCTTTTGGATGCCAAAATCACTGCAAAGCAAGCAGGCCATTGTAGTGTCAAGACGAGTGCCACCTCCTCATGCTACTTGTACCTTCATCTTCTCTGGAAAGGAGACAAAGGGTCACTTCTAAAGATCTTTCAGAAAATAGAGGAAGCTCTTCCCCAAGAAACTGTAAGGGAATGTCTTCGCCCATTTGTTGTCCTCAGTAAATCCTTATGCTGATTGGCCCATCCCTAAGACATTCACCACGGTAAGAGAGTAGGATTGCCGTGATTGGCTTGGATTTTGCAGATCCTGCCTCTGGAACTGAGGTTAATTCTTCAAGATGCATGAATGCAACCTAAGGCGAGTGGAATGCAATCATTGTGGCAGAGTCATTTACAACGTCAGCTAAAAACAGGCTGTGGTAACAGCCCTAAATCCAAAAGTTTCTTTATGATTGGCCATCCTCTAATACTGAAAATCCATATATAATTGGCATCCTGTTAAAATACTATACTTTGTTTGCCTACAGGTGAAATATGAACTTAAGTAAGCTGCTTAACATCTAAAAACATCTTAAAAATGTACCCTGGACTTTTTCTGGAAACTGGAATCCATTTCAGAGACAGGGATTCCATAGCACTCTGGATTTAGATCTATAATGATGCCCTAATTTAGTGATAAATGACATAGGACAGTATTTCCAGAGTGTGTGTGTTGGGAGGTGTTAAGGTCTGGCAACAAAATTCCTGATCTAATAAGAGTTTTGGTGCCCCACGAAAAATAATAAACCCAGAACAAGAGCTGAAAGGGTACATAATGAGACAGATGGAAGATGCCAAATACACCAAATACATCATTTGCCAAATTTATATTTTTCCCCTAAGTTTGGCTCAGGTCCATGTTTATGGAAAATGAACAGTAATAGATAATAACCATGATTCCCCTTTGTGACATGGTCTCTGGGTAGGATTATCTCTTTTGAGTATTTAATCAAGTAATTGTCACAGTCATATTCATAACACTCCTTCAAGATGAATTTAATTCCTCTGTAGCCTCCAAATGATAAGACAGAGAGAGGTGGGGAGGGGCAATGTGGATATATGCAAAAATGATTCCTGAACTACTCTTCTGCAAAGGAAATGAATAAAGAAATCCATATGCTTCTAGATTGGTGTGGATTGTCAAGTCAGAATGCACAAAAGTCCACAAAATTGAGTGGGACACTGCTAGACTGTCTTCATACCCACTCCCAAGAGAGGGTATTTGGATTGTGGCTATACTCTGGAATGTTTCTGGCTGTTCTGCCTGTTGAAGCTCCCCATCTTGAGGAAATGAGATAGAGAAGTTTTCCCTGTGGATGCCAAACCCACTGAAATGGTGGTACTGAGACAGTTTAATACCAGTTAAGGAAACCTCAAAGAATTTTCAGTTTTCATAAATGCAAGAGAGTTTCATTTATATATACAGAAAATGGAAATTTTGGCAGCATCACAGAAATCCCTAACAGTGTATAGAAATATTGCTCCATGGATCTGGGTATCCAATGAATATTCAGAATCATTATAACAATTGCAAAAGGCCTGGAAGCAATGGGCTGAATGCTTTGCTCAGGATGCAATCCACTCATTACTTTTGAATTTCTTAGTCAGGAACTGGTTTTAATTCTCCAAAAAGAAAAAAAAATGTAGACTATACTAATCACTTATATAACTTGAACACAATTACAAAATTGGAAAATAAACAAAAATACCTTAGATCAGGTGTATAAGTCAGGATAGGTTAAGTTGATCTGAAGTTTCAAAGAAACTCATAATCTCAATGCCTCAAAACAACGTGAGCTTATTTCTTATGCATTCTCTATGACCATTGCAGGCCAGCTGGGCAACTCTGCCCTAGATCACCTTTACTCAGGAACTCAGCATTGCAGGAGCTTTCATCTTTATGCTGCACAGTTAGAAAGGAAAAAAGTAAACTTGGGAAACTGCCTATTGACTTTTATATCATTAACCTAGAAATGACAAACATCACTTTCTCTTACATTCTATTGCTCAAAAGAGACATGTGGCTGCTCTGCTTTCAAGTAGACTGAAAAATTCATCCTTCTTATTATGTCCATAAGGAGAACTGGACACTTTTAGGGAAAAGTACCAATGACCAATCTCTTCTAAGCAAGAGAGATTCTCCTTACTTCAAATATGAAAACTCTTGTTTCTGGAAAAGAGTACTTTAGGCTCCTGTTTGTATACCATGGTAACCAATTTCATTATAGTCATGCATTGTTTAACGATGAAGAAAAATTTTGAGAAGTTCATCGTTAGGTGATTTCAAAGTTGTACAAACATCATCGAGTGTGCTTATCCAAACCTAGAGGGTATAGCCTAATACATACCTAGGCTATATGGTATAATCTATAACTCCTAGGATAAAAACCTGCACACTATGTTACTGCACTGGATATTGTAGACAATTGTAGCACGGTGTTATGTACTTGTGTACCTAAACATATCTAAACATAGAAGAGGTACAGTAAAAATATAGCATATAGAAAAGATAAAAACTGTACACCTCTATTGAGCACTTACCATGAGAAGAGCCTGAAGGACTAGAAATTACTATGCATGAGTCAGTAAACAAACGTGTGACTGAATGTGAAGATTTAGAGCAGGAGTGGGGAAACTTTTCATGTTGGAAGGCCACATTAATTTAGCTCTGATCAAATAAGGCCACATTCAAGAAACTTCAACCAAATATACTTAAAGATGTACATTATTTTGTAAAAATCTAACTCCTATGTACTTAATGATATAAGAAGTGAAAATTATTTGTTAATTTTAAAGTTAACTAACTTTTTAATGATTTTGTTGCATCTGCTTTTTATTGGAGAGCATTTGAATATTTGGTTGCAGCATGGAGGTCCACCATTTCAGTTGATCCTCTAGATGGGTTTCAGTCATTTGAACCTTAAAGGCATCTTGATTTGAGTTAGGTAGGAGAATGTAGATTCACAGCAATAAGTGGTTGAAAAGCAAGAAAGCATTATTTGGGCATATTGCCAAAGGTATGGATTTCTACTACATTTTTCCATACTTCAATTGGATTTTTCTTAGAATCAAAAAATGACTTTAGAATGTCATCTACTGAGAGCTTGATCAATTCCATCTGTACTTCTTTAGGTGCCTTGGTGATATCAACTAGTTGAGGCTGAAATACTAATTTGAGTGTGATGTTATTATTCTCAAAGTCAGTGAACCTTTCATTGTATTCTCCAATTAATAGCTCCATACCATCTGTTCATTCCTCATATGTTTTGCATATATATCATCCTGCTCATTTATGACTTTTGCTAACTGGGAAAAATGTTCATCTGAAATTTCCTTTTGAAGAAGTGTTTTGAAAAAAGATAGCTTTTATCGAAATGCTTAAATTTTTTGCCACACATCGTATATAAACTTAGTTTTACCTTGCAAAGAAATATTCAAGTTGTTTTGATTTGACATGATATCACACAGAAATGCTACATTCTTATAGAAATCTTCTTTCAATAATTCACATTGCCAGTTCTATTCTTCATAAAATTTAACTATCTGTTCTCACAGAGATCAAATTTTTGCTAACACCTATCCCTGCAATAGCCAATGCACTTTAGAATGATATGGCAAGTTCACACTAAATACCTCATCATTCAATTTGAGCATATTACAAAACTGAAAATGCCCTGCTACATTTGCATGAGTATAGTTAACAATACTTATAACTTGTTGCCCAGTGTCACTTAAAATAGTCACTTTAGCACAGAGATTTTGCTGATGCAAGATGCAGTGAAAAGAAATGAGACCATCTGGATCTGATAATACATTTTTTAAATCTGTGCAATAAACCCTTCATGTTTTCCTGTCATAGAAGGTGCATCATCTATACATACACTCACTACATTTAGCAAATTCAGTCCAACTTCATGATATTTATTTTGAAAGTTGTTGAAGATATCTATTCCCCATGTTCTGTTTGTAAGAGTGCCCAAAGCAAGTAACTCTTCATAGCAAAGAATATCTTCTGTTATGACACGAATGAAGTATAAAACCTATGCCAAATCAGTAGTTTCAGTTGATTCATCCGAAGCAATTGAATAACATATATTTTCCTTTTGAAGTATTGAAGTTCTGTTAAGTAGAAGGCTAATTCATGCTGCCCATCAGTTATGGTTTTCCTTGAAAGAGGCAATTATCTGTTTTTTGAAAAGTTATCAGGATCTAAGCATCCTACAACTTTAGTAATGCATTCTTTCACAATTTCAACATCACTGAATGGCTTCCCTTTTTTTTCCCCACAGTATATAAGCTACTTTATAAGTTGCTTCAGTGGTATTATTTCCAAGTCTTATTTCTGCTTGAAAGAATTGTCTTTGCTTTTGCTTTCATCTTTTAATTACTGCAACACAGCTTTTCATGCCTCCCATTCTAGTTTAAAATATCTGTGGTCCTTATGAGCGTTATATGATGAGCACTGAATTTCTTTAATGCTCCTATTACAGTATCACAAAGCAAACAAATGATCTTATCTTTAGCAGAAACAAGATAATATTGCAATTCCCAATCTGTAACAGAGTGAAGGGCCTTAAGAAACAGATATACTTTCTGTCTCTTTAAACTTCCCTCACTCTTTCTAGGAACTGCTACCTGGCCTGCATCCCTGAGGCAAGTTATGTCCTTTATCTGAGCATTGTGGCAGGGAAGGGCATACCTCTAACCCTTGCTAAGGAGAGGCAAAGATATAAAATGCAACAAAAAATGTTAAAAAAAATAAACAAATAAGTAAATTAAAAAAAAAAGTGATAACTCAGCCATCCCAGGCACCAGCCCCTGAGGTGGGCTGGGAGGCTAGGAGTTCATAGGCTTTGTCTTTGGCAAAGACATGAGAATTAGAATAGTTGACTACAATAGCCTAGAACTGGGAGCCCTCCCTTTAAAAGCTCTATATTCTGCTTATCTTTAGGAAATCTGGATTTTGAGATGAGAAGTTCTACCGTTTTTCCTCCTTTGCTGGCAAAGTGATAAAATTCTCTTTCATTCTCCACAAACTACTTGTGCTCATCCTTCTGATGTGGCCTCGGGAACAAGAGCTGAGTTTTCAGTAACAAGTCCTCACTAAAAAATCTGTTTTCTTCCTTCAGTGTTCTCTTGGTCTTCTTCTTTGACCTGATGGGTTGTTAAGCAGGCAGAATTAAAAAATGCTGTTGGGCTGTGCAACTCTTCACAAATCCCACTTCAAACAGAAAGAGAGCACACTGCTGTCAAAAGCTTATAACAGACTGGCATACTCCACCCCCATAAACTCTCACCAACCAGCCTCTTGCCTTACCGGCATCAGTCAGATGGGGGAAGTTAGAGCTAATTTCAAGCATAAGCAGTGGTCAATTTAACCCTTGTGGCTTACCAATGTTCTAATTATACTGGTCAATCTGTGAGGATTATTACATTGAAACATTTTATTCTTTGGTATTTTAAATATGTTTATTATACATAACCTTAACATTTGTACCCCCATAATATGCTGAAATATAAAAAAAATTAAAAATAAATGTTTAGTTTAAAAATAAAATTTAAAAAAGATGAACAAAAATATATTAATAAATATAAAAGGATTTGTTCTGTAAAATTTGGATTCAGTCAAAAGGCTGCACTAAAAGACCTATAAGGTGACATGTGGCCTTACGGTTGCAAGTTCCCCAGCCCCGGTTTAGGGCATTACTGTACACTACTGTAGACTTTATAAACACTGTACACTTCGGGTACACTAAATGTATGTAAAAGTATTTCTCCAATAATAAATTAATCTTAGATTACTGTAACATTTGTACTTTAGATACTTTTTAATCTTTTTAAAGTTTTGACTCTTTTTTAATAACACAGCTGAAAACAAATAAATATATTGCACAGTTGCACAAAATATTTTCTTTCTTTATATCCATATCCTATAATCTTTTTTGTGTTTCCAACATTTTAAAATTTATTTTTACTTGTTAAACTTTTTCTGTTGAAAATTTAGACACCAATACACACTTTAGCCTCGGTCTACATGGGGTCAGGACTGTCATCAATATCACTGTCTTCTACCCTCACATCTTGTCTTACTGGGAGGTCTTCAGAGGAACTAACGCTCATGGAGCTGTCATTGCCTATGATATTAATACAAATTCCTTCTTCTGGTATAACTTCCAAAAGACCTGCCTGTGGTTGTATTATAGTTAACTATTATTTTTATAAGTAGAAGGAATATATTGTAAAAGAACAATAAATAGTACGGTATTATAAATGCATAAACCAGCAACATTTATTAATACTAAATAGTATTATGTATACAATTGTATATGCTATACTTTTATATACAATTTTATATACAATTGTATATGCTATACTGGCAGCACAATAGGTTTGTATACAGTGGCATCTCCACAAACATATGAGTAACACCTTGCTCTATGACATTACAAAGGCGAAGGTATCACTGGGTGGCGGGAATACTTCAGCTCCATTATAATCATTTAAAACCACCATAGTATATGCGGGCTGTCCTTGATCAAAAACTTATTATGTGGCACATGATGGCTTGATTCCTATCAGAATACATTTAAAAATATTTTAAGAGGCAGAGTGTTTATTAGCTTGAATTCTTTTGCTAGATCTTCCATAACAAAGCACCACAGATGGATGGCTTAAGCAATAGAAATGTATTGCCTCATAGTTCTGGAGGCTGGTAGTTCAAGATCAAAGGTGTCGGCAGAGTTGATTTCTTCTGAGGTCTCTCTCCTTGGTTTGTAAATGGACACCTTCGTCTTGTGTCCATATATGGTCTTCCGTTGACATGCATTGCATCTATGTTTTAATCTCCTCTTCTGATAGGTATTGTTGGATCAAGGCCCACATTAATGACCTCATTTTAACTTAATTACTTCTTTAAAGGCGCTATCTCCAAATAGTCACATTCTAAGGCCCTGGGTAATGGGGATTAGGGTCCTGGGGATTAGAATTTCAATCTCTGCTTCAACATGAATTTTGAGCAGACACAATGCAGCTCATAACACAACATAAAAGTAGTAAAATCAAAAATAAAAAAAAAAGGTTCAAAAATATTAATTGCGGGAATTTAAGAATATTAGAGAAGTCTGGAACTGTTTTGTACAGTGACCTATGCCAAAGGACCCTTGGAATATCCTGCCCTAGCAATGAGATGCTGGGCTTTAGGCAATACAACAAATCTTTCTTTAATTGCAAAGAAAAAGATGACAGGGAGAGCATGGTCTATTCCCAGGAGATACTTACAATCACTAATAATGAAGGGAAGGAATGCATGGTAGGGAAATCTACTGCATGCATCTATCTTTTAATCTCCTCTTCTGATATGTATTATTGGATTAGGGTCCACATTAAATCCCTGTGCTTCTCTAGTATTTTCCAGTCAATTTGCTATTAGAGAGACTTATTTTCTCCAGTGAGCTAAGTAATCAAGAAAGATATCTAGGAAAAAATATTCTAGGCAGAGGAAACAGCAAGTTCAACGGCCTCAAAGAGAGAGAGTGAGCCTAGCATGTTCAAGGAGCAGAGTGAGCAAAGGAGATAATAGTTGGAGTTGAGGTCAGAGAGTTTATAAAGATAGACAATGGAGGGCCTTGTAAGGCTGCTGTGAGAATATTTTTTTTCTCTGTAAGAATGTTATCTTTTGCTCTGAACAAGGGAAATACTGCAGAGGAGTGTTTAATGGATAGCTTTGGCAGCTGTGTTGAGAATGATCTTTAGGGAGGCAGATAAGAAGGCTATTGCCGTGGCTCAAGTGTGTGATGCAGTGTGTTGGCCTCAGGTGGTAGAGAGGTGGTCAGATTCTGGATGTATTTGGAAGGTAAAACCTATAGGATTTTCTACCAAATTGAGTATGTAGTTTGAGGAAAAGGAAAGAGACAAGAATGGCTGAAAGTGTTCCTCCTGAATAGTTGTGAGAATGGATTTGTCCCAAACTGAGATGAAGAACTACGCAGAAGGAGCAGGTTCAGGCAGAGGGGCGACTAGGATCTGGCCAAAACAAAACATACATTCGCTTCTTTGTGAAGCTTGAAAATTGAGAATGCCTGCCTCTTGCTGCCACACAATATAGTATTTCCACATCTCTGATAGATACTAATCTTTTAATTTGGAAATAAGAAATTATAATTCCTGAGACTTTGTAGGAATTATCAAAGTAATATAATTTTGTATATTTTATAGCATTTATGTGTTTTCAGTAATAATGAAAGACCATAAAAATAAAACAGTGAATCTTTTTTCTGCAGTAGATTTACATTAGGAGTTTTATGAGTTTTTCATGAAATAAAATTGATACCATAATAACTGCATGATTTGTTATTATTAACAATACATTTTGACATTTTTTATTTTAATAATGTACAAATGATCTCAAGTTATGCATATATAATAATAGAAAAATGAGATGCTAAATGAGGGAGAACTAACACAAAAATAAAAGCCAAATAAAATAATTTTAAATGGATAGACAATATAGAATTTAATATTTATAAATTATTATAAAATAAAATTTTGAAACACCCAAGATATTAATTGCCCTATTCAATAAAATCAATCTTTGTTTTGTGACTAATATTCCAGATACAGAAAACTTTATTTCCTTTTGAATTAAAATTGGTCATATTTTAAAAAGTGTATTTGAAAGCATCTCCAGATTGGTTGTAATGATACATACTGTTTAATATGGAGTCATTTAATTTTTTAGTAATAAGAAACTTTTGTCCACTTGCCCCAATTTTTATTTGCTGTTAAAATTAATATTGCTTTGTAATATTAAAACTAATTTTAAATCAGCTTCTGATTTCATGACAGAGTATAGTACAGCAACATTCACATCTTTTCTTACATTGATGCTGTTAAAGTGTTTACAGGAATTGTAACCTATAGCTAAATTCAAACACTGAAAAAATACCGGTAACATTAATGGGCAATGTGCAAAAAATATAATTCATATTTCCTGTCAAGGTTAAGAGGACTGCACAGAATCATACTTTGAAATTGGCAATCAAAAAATATATTTTGCTTCTTAAACTTGTTTCTTGGAGCAACACTCATAGGCCATGTATAATGTATACAATACATAAAAAACTTATTATTTATGTTTGCAAGAATGGCTCATCATTAGCAATTGACAGGGCCATAAACATATATTTATAACAAGGCAACGGCTAAACATACTACTAATTGATTTTTCAAGACACCTTCTCTCCTACATGTTCTGTCCTGTTTTCTGGAAATGGTGACCACAAACTTTGACTCTGCACGTTGGTTTTCCCTGCCCTTGCTTTCAATTCAGTGTTTTCTGCTCAAATAGTAACATTTCTATGTTGTTTTTTAAGCTTTCACAGGGAAGTTATAACACTTTTTCCTGATTTCTTGACAGATTTTTTCATGAGATTCAGGATGTGGAAAAACATGTAAATATCCCAGTAAATATGATGAAGGAAATCCCTCATGGAAACACTTTCCAAGTGTGATAACAGAAGTGTAATTGAATATCAATATGATCAATTTTATCATATATTATATAAAAGAAAAAGGCAAATTACCTAACTCGAATGAGAGAGTTGGTAAGGTTAGATACATGAAAGGTTGGTAAGGTTAGATACATTTTAAATTAGATCCATGGTTTTCAAAGTAGAGTCTCTATATGAGTAGTATCAGCATCACCTTGGAACTTGTTAAAAATTCCTAGGTTCCTGCACAGATCCACTGAAGCAGAAAACTTTGAAGGTGGAGCCCAGCAATCCGTTTTAACAAAACTTCCCAGTGATGTTGATGAACAAAATAGCTGGAAGACACCATTATTAGATTATCTTTGTTTTAAATGCCCACTCCACAGTAAAATTGTCTTCCTTCTTCAGATTTTATTTATTTATTATTTTACAAATAATTTAGGTAAACATGTTCTCCCCCAAAGCAGAGGCCGGAGTAGCCAGAGTGGGTCATATCTGATAATTTCTGCTTGTTATTTTCTAAGGCAAATTAAAATCTTTTGGGCGGTTTTCATTCTTGGTGGTCTAAAGTTTTTACTAGATGCCTGATAATAATCCAGATGAATATATACAAATTTTCTTGCAGTATTTATCTACAATATTTGGTAAAGAATTCCTCTAAAGCAAGAACCATATACTATAATTATTTTTATAATATCACTTTAACAATCATTGTGTTTTACTAATGCTACTAAGTTTCCAAGTGCCTAAGTTGAAATATTAATACAACAAATACTTATTACATGCTTAAGCACTGTGCAAAGTGTTATAGTATCTCCATATATAAACAAGCCATAATTGCTTCCCTCAAAAATATTATGGGATGGTATAGTAAAAGAGAAACACGAATTATCAACCATAATTCAGAACAGAAAGAGGTAAAACCTATAATAGGGGAATGCATAGCACACAGAAAAATATGTGTACATATATATACATACTTATGCATATATACATATATATATGTACCTATATGTATATATCTATATCTTTAAAGGGGTATATTTAGTTGTTTGGAAAATTACGCTAATCAGGATCAGTCATCCCCTAGATTGTTATAGTATATTTTATCTCCTAAAGTAACAGTGTAAGGGTGCTATTTAGAGAGAAGGTCAGATGAATAGCTCTTAGACTGGATGTTCACAAGCATATGGTTCGGCCACAGGGTAGCTTAACCTTTAATTTTATCCATTTCAGTGGTTGCCACATATTCCCACAAGTGACATTGATACTTTTCTTGAAAACAACTGACAACGGTATGGCTCCGCTGGCATTAGTCACTGTGAATAGTTGTGGCCCAAGTTGAGGATTAAAGTTACATGGAAAATATAGTTATGATATTGGGTTCTCTATGTCAGTACATGTCACAGAGACCATTGCTCTGAGGATGGCAGGAACTTGATAAGCAGGGTCAAACTCATGGGAATAAAGGGAAAAATACCCACTTTCCCAAACTGAATGTACTTCATTGTCTTAAGGTCACTTCATCACCATGTATGAAGCTTGTTACTTAAAATTTTCATCCATCTCTCTCTAGCATAAAGCTCTCTGACTGTGAATCTGGGTGGTATGATGAACTCTGTCTGCTCAATGCCATTGTGCAGAGAAGCTCCCTAATGCATAAGCTTTTTAATGCTGTAAAATATAGTAGCTGAAATTAAATGCCACTTTTTCAGAGGTGAATTAATGGACAGCCTGGTCAAATTCAAAGCTTTTTGATGTATAAAACTTTATAAATGGAACTATTCCATCAATAGGCAAAGTGTAACAAAAACCTGTCTAGATGGATAGTATGTAATTTCTGCACAGGTCTCTGTTTAGTAAATACATCACTGTATACCAATCAGGAATCTTGCTCCAATAAAGAAACATAAAGATTTAAAAAAAAATAAATTCAAAGGATTTCTTTAGCTACATTGGGAGGAAGGGCTCAAACTAATATTTTCTTAATGTGAATCTATGTCAATATTTGCTGATTCCAAGTCTTTCTGGTAAATGAGTTGGTCTATAACTTGCTGCATTCATGATTGGTTTTGCTATAATATCCCCAGCACAAAAGAAACTACTTGTCTCAAGATTACATAAAATACTTGTTGATATATATACCGACCCCGGAATCAAGATAAAACGACTACCACCAACAAACAACCAACCAACCAAAAATGTGCAAAAAAATGGCTTGAAAGAAGGCTATCCTATCCTTGGATGTTGCTTCTTTGAAATAAATAAAAACATACACATATACGCATACATATATATAAAGGTTAATTCATTTATTATTGATATATTGATGTATAAAGCATATGCCGCTCACCACCCCTGAAATGGACACCTTGATGAACTCCTGGTCACCTATTTGGACATTTTATTCCCTTTTATGTGCAGCCTTCTATTGTAGACCATATCCCTTGGTATTGCCTTTACATATTTTCTTGACAGCATTTGCTAGTAAAGAAATAAGCATTTGTCATTGTAGATTAGAAGCTCCTTGAGGCAGGGACTTGTCTTATTTATCATTTTTTATCCCCTAGATCGGGGATTGGCAAACCAAGGCCTGCTGCCATTTTTTGTCTACCCCATGAGCTAAGAGTAGTTTTAAAATTTTTAAATGAAAAACAACAAAACAAAACAAAGCAAGCATAATAATCCAGGACACATGACAATTTTACAAAACTTAAATTTTGGTGTCCATAAATAAGCTTTTATTTGACCACAGTCATGCTCCTTTGCTTGCATACCATCCATGGATGCTGTTATGGTTGCAGCAGAGACTGTGTGGCCTGTATGTCATAAAACAGTGCTTATCAGCCAGGACTGAATTTGCTCCTGGGTCTCAGAAGACATTTGACAAAGTCTGGAGACATTTTTGGTTGTTGCAACAGGATGAGGTAGATACCACTGGAGACTTATGGGGAAGAGACTAAATATCCTACAATGATCAATGTAGCTCTCCACAACAAAGCATTATCTCATACAAAATGTTAGTACTGTTGAGGCTAATAAACTTTGTCCTTAAATGTTTAGTATATGGCTCTTTACATAAAATGTGGGCTAACTCCTGCCCTGGATCCTAAGAAGACCAAAATTTTTTCTGATAATTAGAAGATATGCGTGATCAAGTGGGGATACCACATTTAAAAATATGAGTAATTACAAATTCAGGCAATTCTGCTGAATTTTATTTATAAATTAAATGTGTGTAAATATTTACCAGTTTAGAGAAACCACCAGATCTGAGTCAACAGTTCCAATCTACATTCAGTAACTTAAAAAACCCGTTCAAAGGGTGATATAGTTAAAATTGTGAGAAGAGAGACACGAACACATAAATATAAAATCAATTGTTTATTTTGTGACATGTGTGCTGATCAGGTAGGTAGTTATAGTGTAGTTATAGTTTTCTGTTTTTGACATGGTTGTTGTGATTTAATATAGAGGATAAATGAGTCACATCCCATATCCAGGGAATTCCATGTCATATATATATATATATATATATATATATATATATATATAAAATGCATTATTCCAAATAATAAATAAATAGGGCAGGTGCAGTGGCTCATGCCTGTAATCCCAGTGCTTTGGGAGGCTGATATAGGAGGATTGCCTGAGGCCAGAAGTTCAAGAACAGCCTGGGAAACATCATGAGACTCCTGTCTTTAAAAAAATAAAAATTAAAATAAAAAAATAATGTATTTATTTTTTGTGGGTTGCGCCCTTTGTAAGTGTACAAGCCTATTTCTTATTAGTTAAGCCAAATTGACTTTATATAAAAATAATACAAAAGAAACTTTCAACAGTAATGAGTCTTCAATAGCAAGAGACGGTAATAGGAACCACGACTGGGAATTTCCTCTCTGATTCATATGAAGTCACCTCTTAAAAATATATACCTATAATGTATGACTTAACATACTGTCAGCTGCATTCTGTTTTTACTTGGCCTTTTAACCCTGGTTTTTGATTTTTAACAAAAGCACAGGAATTATTTCCTTTCGTGGGAGAAGGTAGGAATGGGAGAAGGTGTTCTTTCCCCTCATCATTAGATCATAAAAATCTCATATTTTTCCTATTTAGAAACCTGAGTTTGAGTTAATATATACCATTCTAACATGTCAAAGATGTTAATTTTTAATTCAAAACACTTGTCTTAATAAGAATCGTTGAGATCATGTTAGCTTTATTGTGATAGCTGAATAGTACCTTACCAAGTCCCTAATGAAAAGAAACAGTGATATTGCAGCTTTGTCTCATTTGAGGCAACAATAATAAGAAGTGGCCCCAGAAAAATTGATAGCAGATTCTATGTTTTGTGCAGTGTTCCAGAAATAATCTGCTTTCAACATAGTGCAGAGTCAAAGAGAATAAAAGGGGACTATGGTGCATACAACTGTTTCTAACTCACTGAGACGTAATGAATAAGATGCTGTTTCAGGAATCAGAAAGACCTTGGTTTGAATATCATCTTTGACCTGTACAAGCTGTGTGATCTTGTGAAGTTATTCAACTGCTCTAAGACTCTGTTTTGTCATTGATAAAAGGATGATAATAATAGTATGTGCCTCATAAAGTTGTTGGGATGGTTAAATGGCATTACAAATTTAGGATGTTCAATGTATGATAGCTTTAATTATTATAACCCAGATGTCATATGGGGTACCCTTGCCCTCCAAAGAGCTCATTTAATTTGTCTCAAACTGCAACCATGACTTGTGATGCTCCAAACTCTTCCCCATGATTTCAGCCGAGTTTGTGGATCTTGCTTCCCCAGACTTCCCTGTACCTTCAAGCTCTTGTATTCTAATGAGACATCTCAGTTTTCCTTGGCAATACTGTACCTTGATGTTACTCTTGTGTGTTCACATGTAAGATTTTGCTAACACAATGCACTTAGTTTAAAAAATTGTACTTTGTATTTAATATGGGAGCATTTACATATTGAAACCGTCTGCCCCTGGGTATCATTTTCTCTTCTTTGTCCTCTTGCCTTCCCTTCTTCTTTCCCCCTTGCTTTCCATTTTACTCAAATTCTTTGACCTTTTGCTTCTCCTTTACCTTCATGACTCTTTCCCCTCCTCCTCCTCCTCCTCCTGCTTGTCATCCTGTCCTTTCTCCATCTCATTCCTCTTCTCCCTCATTATTCTGCACTCCCCATCCATCCTCAACCCCGATTTTAAATTCCTCGGCCCCAATTATGTAGAACTATTTCCTTTTTCTTGTAGGGTTCTAACCTAAGCCCTGGATAGGGAAGGAATCATCATTTGCTCAGTCTCTCACATGCATGTTTTCCTACTAATGTGGCTTTCTCCGTGGTAGAAATCCAGATTCTGCTCTTTAGAAAACAAAAATATTGCCATTTTGTTACATAATTACTTCCTACCCTATGCTTTTACATCTCCTGAACTCTGGTCTTCTCTTTGCTTCGAAAGCTGAGGGAGCATCCTTCTCTGAAGGCACCATGTGGAAAACCTTCTTTTTACCTCTCAAGGCCCGTAATGCCCTGCATGCACTTTTCTTATGACTTTTTATTATGAGTTCCACAATGCCTTATGTTGTGGTTATTTGTGAATATTCCATTTTCTATCAATCCTTTTAAGGACTGGAACTAGGCCTGGTTCATTTTAGTTTCTTCCACAGTGTTGCTGAGAACATGGTGCATTAATTTTTAATGTTGTTGTGTTTAAATAACTAATGTCACCTTTAGACATAAAGATAGCTGAAAACAACAACCTATAGAAAAAAAGGGCATAGATTTTGGCTGTTTGGCTGTGACTGTCCGAGGGTCCACTTGTTTGCTCTGTGCTCTTGGTTGTGTGTATCCATCAGAGTTCAGACAAGAGAACAAAACAAAATTGAGCATGATGGAAGTGAGGGAATTGTTACAGGTATTAGGCCTCAAACCAATGTAGGAATAATTAAGGAAGTGAAAGTCTAGAAGAGGAGGTCACAAGATCAGAAAAAGTAGCACTAACCAATCTTCCTGAAGCACTGGTACAGGTGGACAAGCCAGAGTTTTCAGGGAAATACACAACAGCAAGCAAACCTGGCTGTATATTTGTGACCAAAGAAAGGGAATTTGCGGAGGGGGTCTATGGATAGCTGTTGCCTTTCTGTAGCTTCTACCTCTGTGGCATAAAGCCAAGTGTATGGTGGTGGGCCTGGGCGGCTAGTGGTCAGTAGGTCAGCAATCTGGAAAATTAGATAGACCTAGAGTATAGGAGAGCAATCTGAGCAGTTTCTGTCTGCCACTGAGTCTAATTGCAACCATCTTCTATAGGAAACAATGGTTGTTTTACTTTTGCCTTCCAAATCTCATGCAAGTACCAATTTTGACCAATGTTAACCCGAAGCCATACAGGGAAAGGTTTTGGAGGGCATAGTTCCCAACTTTTTCTAAGCTGATATATCACAGTCCAACATGGTTATGTTTCCTAACCTCACTGGGCTTCAGTTTTCTCATCAGAAGATAGGAGAACTTAATTTGCCAAGTTGTCATGAGAAATGCTTATACACTAGCCTAACATGTAGTAGGTCCTCAAGTAAAGGCATCAGCTACTCTATGTAATAAGTATGACACAGTATTATAACTGATTGTTCCTAGAGGACTGCTTCTAGCTTTGTTCCAAAACATAAATATGTGGAGGAGAGACAATTAAATAGAAGGAAAAAAAAGTTAAGGTCAAAAATGACTTTTTAAGAGCTGCAAGGGGTACTTGCAGATTACAATGCTAGTACCTAAATTAAGGGCTATTAGAAACAGATCATCTCCATATATTTCACTTACAACTTCGGACATTATAATTACAATTCAATTACATACTCCATTATATATGTTCCCATTTTCTTAAGTACAAGAGGGGAATGCACTATAGAATTTGAAACTTTTACTATCTCACTCCAGAGTTCTGCACATCTCTTTACTCAAGATGTGCTTTTCATGTTTACAAAGGTTAATGACTTTTAAACCATTTGTGAAAGTAATTTTTGAGTCTTGCTCTAGTGTCTTTTTGTACATTTTATCAAATTCACACACAGTTATCACTGCAGTTAAGTTGGAAGTCTAAGTAAGGTGGGTACACATTGTAAGTGAGAAGGATGGATGGGATTAGAGTGAGCTTTTGACAATTGGATTTGTAGTCCAAGGAGAATTGAACTCCTCATTCACATAGCCACCAAACATTCATTCTTTATCACGATGTTTTTTAGAAGAGGACACAGCCAGAAATAAATCCTTCACTTTTATTCATGTCTAGGAAGGGATATTCACAACTAGAAGATTTTTGGCTTTCTTTTCTTTAACTAAAAATCTCTTTCCTATTTCTCCTTCTCTGTTTTCCATCTTCATTGTCCCATCAAATTCTGTTACAGAATCTCCAGGACTATGGGTGAGCTTCTAAAATACAACTTTCCCTTAGAACCGGGATGTATAAAAAGTTGATCTTTTTTTTTTATTGATGAACATAGGTAAAGAAACTTTTTCACACGATTATGGTTTCATGTGCTCCCGTGTTTATATGTCTGAATTCATTGGACCTTTCTAGAAAAATTTCCTTTTCTGTTTGCATTATTCCTACCTGTGTCATTTTCATTCGGTGCTCAAATTCTTTGTCTCTGTTAGTAGACCAGGACTCCACAAATGTGTAAAAGCCAGATAGTAAATATTTTAGGCTTTGTAAACAAAAAAGGAAAAACATAGAAGTTATATAACTTGAAACTATTTAAAAATTGTCATGTCCATAAAAAAACAGGTAGCAGGCTGTGTTGGGCCTTATGGGTCATAGTTTGTTGACTTCTGGTATGGACTATTGCCTATAGTTTGACTTGTCTCTTGGTATCCTAACTTGCTCTTCTGTTGAGCTTCTCTCCACACTTTGCTCCTATAACTTATTTTCAGGCCATGCTGACTCACCCAAGTCCTCACCCTGGGTTTTTTGAGTATTCCCAGAAAAGATCCCAAATGTCTTCCAAAATGGATAAATTCTCAGGTATGATATGTTATTTTTAAGCTTATGGTTTCAAAGATAGTCATTTTGATAAATTAAAAGAATAGATTCCTAATGCCATGATAATTAAATTTTGAAATAAATTTCCAAGGCTATCTAACAAGATATGAGTAATGTAAAAGAAAATGCAAAATTAACTTTCTCCCAAATATCTTAATAATTAATGAACACTTCTTTTATGAAATTTGATATCACTGATGACTTGTTTTTGATGTCTTGAACCTCTAACATTTTCTCTTCTGGCATTCATTCATTCAGTATGTATTTATTTCCATCTACAATGTGCCAGGGACTCTACTGGGCACTATCAAATCAGAAATAACAGACACAATCTCTGCTTTCAAAAGGCAGGAATTCTAAGACAGGAGAAAGACAAGGGAAGAGTTGACAGATATAATGAAGGGTTGTAAGTGTGACGATAATAATAGGTTCAGTAGCACTGAACAGGACAAAATGAAGTCAGGAAGGGCTTCCCATAGAATTTAACATCTACACTGAGTCCTAAACCATAAGAATTTATCCAGATGCAAAAACCAAAAGGGATTGTTCTTTGCAGAGAAAGAACAATGTGAAAAGGCACAGAAGCCTTAGAGATCCCAGTATGAGTAGGGGCTGTATTTGATTTAATAAAGCTAGACTGTAAGGAATGAAATGTGCAGAGCTTGGAATTATGCCTGGCACAAAATTGATGCTTGGTCAAGAATTGTTGACAGATTGAGTGCCAGGAGATGAGTCTAGAGAGGTAAGCAGGACCAAGATAACGTATGACAAACTAAGATAAAGTGGAATTTTATCCAAAAGGCACAGCAGAACTTTAAAAATGATCTGACTCGATGATATCTGCATCTCAGAAAATTTGCTCTGGCAGCATTGTGGGAATGGACCAGAATGAGGCAAACTCGAAGCTTGACAGAATAATTTGAGACGCTGTTGCATTCCAATAGAAAGAGAATGTTGAGTAGCTGAGCCATGGAGGTCACAGTGGGAATGGATAGGAGGGGTACAATCTGAGAGTCTTCCAGATCATCAATGTATCTCTTTGTTGTTATTCTGTTGAGCAAACATAAAAACAATAAAGCCCTATTGTATTTATATAGCCCTGTACAGTTTGCAAAATATTTTCACAGAGCGATTTTATCAATCAATCTACTAGTCTTTGATGACTGGACCAGATAATTACAATGAAAGAGAAAATAATGAATAATACAGCTCCCCACACCCGTGCACACACTACTCACACACATAATCTAAGGCCACGTTTTGTTCCTGATAACTCTAATTCCTATTGATCACCTAATTAATCCCAGAGAGATCTAAAGCTTGAAAATGCAAATATTACACTTTTTGTTGCAGTGTTAATTTGTATTTACCATCCCCAGTTTGGCAAATGATTTTATGTTTTCACCATGAATATGTATGGCTTGCTTTCAACAACCAGAAACACTTTTTTTTTTTTTTTTATATTGTACTTCATGTTCTGCCTGCAGCAGGATTGACTTGGGGAGCAGCCTGCTAATTAGGACTGGGTAAATTATAAATAGCAAATTTAGAGGCAATTGGTTGAATGAGAAAAAATATGCTATATACAATGTGGGTCCCATCAGACATTTCCAAGCATTCGTTTTACTTTTAATACATGAAAGCCATGGGACATTTTAGTCTACCCTACCATAGTTACAGGATTGTCTCATTTGGAATAAGAGTTATAATTTAATGGGTACTTAAGAACCAGGCAGCATTGAATTAGAAATTCAGTCTCTGACAAAGCAGAGTAAAATAGTCTTTCTTTGTTTTTCCTTTTTATTAAATGTGCCCTATTTGTCTCACTGAAACAAATATATTTCATTGTAGCTGCAGATGTCTGGTAGTTATTCCACACAATGCTTTAATTTTATAAGTGAAAATTTTAGACCCTGGCAGGTTACATGATGTGCCAAAGAACCCTCAGCAATTTAGTACAAAGAGACCAAGGACTTCTACCTGAAAAGTCCAGAGCTTTGTCCTCTGCAGACCTTGTTGTAGTATTATTACTTCTTGCTAATTCCTGAAACTTCACTGCTATAAACTGATATACTTGGTTTAAACTTCAGTTAATACTTTTAAAATTCAAATATTCCAGTGCACAGGCAGTTAAATCTCTAAGAATTATTAGTTCATATACCTTTTAGTATGAGTAAACTTATCATGCATGAAAAAAGATTTCGATTAGGGCGTGGTTAGAAAACACAGTAGGGAGAGAGTCAAAGTGCATTTGTGAACGAGAAAGGTCCACAAAAACACAGGAAAGCTTACTTTTACCTTATTGAATTGGAGTGGCTCTAGTTAGAACTCCATATTAGAAGATAAGTGTCAGCAAAAGAGATTACTAAATTTAGCAAACTCTCTGGAGATTATCTGATTATATAAGTTTGTATACCTTTGATCCACTTTCTAATAAGGTGGCTATTTTACAATTCAATATGGGAAGAAATTAACTTGCACAAAAATAATAGTAATACAAGTAATACTTATACATAATAATGCAAGTCAATTAATCTTGTCTGGTAGAAATACAATTGATGTCTGCCTTATAGAAAAGATTACCTATAGAGTTATAGCCAAAACCTATAGCCAGTTTTGCATCCATTAGCAAATTTTTTCAGCATTCCTGATTTTGTGTGTGTATCCATATGTATTTTTTGAAATTCTCCTTTAAATTGATTCCCACGTTAATAATGAGTTGAATAAAATCTTTCATATTATGTTCATTTTACATTTGCATGAGAATAAAAATTGTATATATATAAAAATAAAAGTGTCAAATTTAACTTTTAGTTGCTAATAGTTTGAAAATTGATGCCAGATTGTGTCAGTGATTATGCCATTTCCCCCCAAATATTCATTCATCCCCTCTTTTTTCCTGGAATGCTCTTTCCTAGATGTTCACAGGACTCCCTGCCTCACCACCTTCAGGTCTTTGCTTAAATGGCCTCTTCTTGATGCTTTCCCAGATGGACCCGTGTAACATTGTCCATCCTTTCTCTGCTTTCTTTTTCTCCATATCACTAACCCCCAACTTGCATGCTTACTCGCACACTAGCCCCTAGAATGTAAGCCACATGAAGGCAGGAGTTTGTCTGTTTTGTTTAATGTTCTTATCTCCAGTGCCCAGAGTGGTGCCTGGTAGGTGCAAAGTACTCGATTGACTTTTATTGAATGAATGAAAGAATGGACTGAGAACATATTATACATGACTAAGGGAATGAAGAGAGATGTTAGTTTAATTTGTGATGGGAGATTTGCAGGGACTAATACCATGGAGAGCAGTGTAGTCTAATGTCTGTGGTTTAAACTCAGTAGCTGAATTTTTGTTTTAGTTAATGGTCTTGGGAATTAATTTTCTGTGCTGCAATTCTATTTTTTGTGACCAAAGTTGTGGAGTCTTCCACCAAGCGTAAAGATAAAGATAAAATATTTTTCTGTTTGTTAAAGACTTGAGATTTCAGCAATGTATGGAGAAAGCTATGACAAAAAACTCTACAATACACAAAAATAACGAATTTTGACATCCTTCCTGAGTGCTCTAGATAATCACTCATACATGTACTTGATTTGCTTGGGTCTTGTTTAAGTATGATAAGTTGTTGTTGGAATAATATTTGTAGCAATAACAAAGGTCTAGTAATATCTTAATCTATATGTTAGCCCAGCTTAGTTTGGAGACAAGTCCACAGAAAGGTTGACAGGAAAATCAGATAACATGCATTTAAGCAAATTGCAAGTGAGATAGTGTCATCTGTGTGGCATACTCCACCTAATCCCTCCAACAGTGCTTACAAAAACTGAATGCAAGTAAAAACATATGACCCATGTATGCCTGGAAAGCCTGGGAAATAAGCAGTGGTCTCTTCTAGTGCAAGAAGAATGAATTTCAATCTCTCTCTGCCTCTCTCTCTCCATACACAGGCACACACACTCACACACACACACACGGGGTTTACCTATATGTGTATATGCATACATATGTACGTAGATATGTGTGTGTATACATCTCATATGTTTATTTTTTTAAGTAATCTTTTTATTTTATTTTCCACTTTCTCTTTTATTCTCTCTAAAGGATTAATGACATGGAAGAAAGCAAGCTGACGCTTTGAGGATCTGGAACTAAATCAGACAAATACCAAAAAAAGATCAGGGATTGCTCTGTTTGTTTTGTTTTGTATCCAAACTAAAATATAAAATTCACACGCATAGTTGTGCAGTTGAGTTGTGCCGTTGCCTGCATATAAATCAGTGACACTCCATTCGACATTCATACATTGTAATTTTTGTTCCAGTTAAAGGTCACTGGGAAGAAAAGTAGACATAGATTTTTGGATAAAAATATATAGAAGTGTTTTTAAGGCATGTTCGATTGTGTAGTTTTTATCATTTAAATTTTAAGAAGATATTCTAATAATTAGAAACCCATTTGAAAATAAAAAAAGAGAGTTGTTCTCTGAATGGGCTAAAGCATCATTCTTTATTGATATAAACCACAATTTATATTAGATACTTAAGGGTTATAAACTTTATATAATGAATACTAGCACAGTACTGACAAATATAAATGGAATATAAAACAATTAATTGTAGCATGAGGAATCATCATTAGCTTATATTTGATAAAAAAACAAATAATTTATTTAAGAAACTTGAAATAATAGATATGCATTAATTGGGTGCCCTAGAAATAATATACATTTTCTTAAGTGCTACCAAATTTTATAAAACTTAACATTAATAATAAATTTTTCAAAGCTGCTTTTGATAACACAGTAAAACTGGAAATTAGGTATAAAAGTTTAAAGAAAAACAATAATCCGTTGGAGCTGAACTATCAATTTCCATCCTAAACAACTATTTGTTTAAAGAAGAAATACAATATGTATTTTAACATTGATTTTTGCAAATATATTTTTCTATTTTCCATTGAAACTAGAAAAATGATACATGCAACTTTATTCATTCACACATAAATTTAACACACTTTTTCCCCAGTGCCCACTAACACCCATAATCTATTTTAGCACTAGAGATAAAGTGAACAAAACAAAGTCTCTGACCCCAGAGAACTTCGGGGTGACATAGATTTTAAAAAAACAGATAAATAATAGGTTGAAGCATATGAAGTTGCCCTTTTGTGGGTCACAAATGCTCAAATTTCATATGGTCCAACTTAATTTGTAGAATATCATGTAGACAGAAGAAGAGTAAACATAGCAGGTTCAATCTATGTTAATAGATGTTAGACTAGAAATTTGTATATATAAGGTATGATGAGGACACAGATATTTGTCTTGTGGATCATTAACATTGTGCTGAGTATTATGTACAGAAAAAGACGTTGTCTCCACATGGCTAACAATGGTTCTGAAATTAATACTTTACAGTATATTATTCCACATTACTCTACATATTCATGTAATTATACAGATATACATGCCATATATGGAGGAATTGTTTTCTTTCTCTCCTACCTTTCTCTTTTTCTAACAAATATGAATATACTAAAGACATTGTTCTCAAAATTGCTTTTTCAGTAAAAATCTATAAAAGGTTATTTCTTGCTTGGATGCATATAGATTTAATAAATTCCTTAAATAGATGCTTAATATTCCATAATATGGATGCAATATACTTATTAATATATCTTATCTATGATCATTTATTTCTGTGAAAACAATTCCTCATAACGGCATTGTTGGATCAAGGAGTAATTTTATTAGACATCTCGGGATTTATTTTCCAAAACTATGTGTGTCAATTCACCCTTCATTAGTAATGCAAGGAAGAGCATATTTATCTATACTATTATGAGCACTGAATAGTATCTTTTTAGCTTGTACAAATTTAATGGATTCAGAACTATCTCATTTCAATTTCAACAAGAAGTGAATAGTTTTTCAATATTTTATAAGATGCTTTGTCTTCCTTTCTGTGAATTTCTTGTTATTATTAGCCTATTTTTACATATATTCTTAAATTTTAATCTAATTATAACTTGCATGTAATTTAGAGACACGAATGGCATGTTGCAAAAAATAGTAATTGTCTATCTGCCCCTCTCTTTCATTTCCCACTCCCGAGAATAAATTACTTATAACTCTCTTTGTTGGATTTTTAAAAATCTGTCTCCAAATCTATGAATAAAACTCTTATGTTGTCCCTTTTTGATTTTCTAATTTTAGGTATTAAATCTTTTCTTACCGGCATGAAATCTGAGTATTTGATTCTGTTTCATGATCCACAGCCCTCATTACACACATGAACACTTCCTCTCTTTCATCCTACCAAATTTATATAATTATTTATATAATTTTAGGGTTACTTAATTTATATAATTATTTATATCCTAATTTTATTTGGATCAATAATCATTGCTTATAACTCTGTAATAATCTTCACATCTGAGCAATGTAATGGCATGGCATGATATTCCTTTCCTATACAATATTTTGTTTTCTCTTTAAATTTGTCTTCTTTCCTCATTGCTTGTTTTTCTATGTGCTTACTACTAATTCAACTACAAATTCTTTCCAAGTGATATAAAAATCCCCTCAGTTTAGAAATCATCTCATGTTAGTATCCATTAATTTCATCATGTGGGAAGAAATTTTTGGATCCTCTGAGCTGCTCTAATTTAGATAATTTGTTTATGAGACTGCTTCATAGCTTTAGGCTTGGGATCTCTTCTCTCTATCCTTTTTAGAAGCACTGTCCAATAGGTATATATGTGAGTCACATGTATTATTTAACTTTTCTAGTAGCCACGTTAAACAAGTAAAAAAATACATACGAAGTTAATTTTTATAAGATTTTATTTATTCTAGTGTATCAAAACCATCAACATTTCAATGTATAATAAGTATAAAAATTATTTATCAAATATTTTACACTATTTTTCATAGTAGGTGTTCAAAGTCTGGTGCACATTTTACACTTATTACATTTAAATTCACACTAGCTATGTTTCAAATACCCAATAATTCCATTTGGAAAGCAGCTCTGAAGTTGACACTTCAGGTAGAATGCAGGTCTGGAGATTCTCTCCATCTTCATCTTGTGTCAAATTTCTCCATCAACTGGATATCATATCTATTTCTTGACTTAACCCCTCATTTTTTAAGCAAATATTCTAGTAGCTTCCTAAGAAAAGCTATAAGGGAGATAAATCTTTTGAGAGCTTGTGTGTTACTTATTCTTTCATTTCCTTTATGGCTTCTTAGGTAGAAAATTTTAAATGGAAAGGATTTTCTCTTAGAATTTTCAAGGCTTTATTCCTTTGTCACTGTGGAAAAGTCTGAGGTCAATATGATTCTTGATACATTGTATAAACTTATTTTCTTTCAACCCTTGTGAGATTTTCTTTGTCTTCAGTGGTCTAAAATTCTGAGATGATGTACTTTGGTTAGTATATTTCCTTCATTTCAGTAGCCTCTTTGGAGACCATTTTAATTTGGAAACTCATGAACTTCAGTTTAGGGATATTCTCTTGAATTCCTTTCTTGGTAACTTTTCTCTTTCATCTATTCTTTCTGTCTCTGGGACTCTTATTGTCTAAGTCTTAGACTTTCTGGGATGTACTTCTAATTTTCTCAATGTGTTTTCCTAATTTGAAACCTTTTAAATCATATTTTACATTTACTTCATGCATAGAATATCTTTTTCTATTCCTCTGAGGATGTTAATAATAGGGTCTTTTTTTAAAAAAGTTTTCTCCTCCTGATATATCTATTTTTTTACAATTTGTTTTTTTACCTGTGTGTTTTCTTGGTCCTTGTCTTTCATATTAGATGATATCCTTAAATATTGGGGGATACTTGGCTTTAGGGGTAGGGTAAAGAAAATCTGATAAGAAGCGTTGTACCTATAAGTAGGATAATTTTTCTAGGTTCTTTATTGTACTGTGTTTTGGTTGGTATTTTCTTGGTGTTGATTCAAAAAAAGAATCATTCGATTTTCTAGAAAAGTAGAAGAGGTCTAGGGGTCACTCAGTATATATAATCACACTTAATTGTCTTGTTTTCTTTTTGATATACTTGTCCTCAGTTACATTTGGGCTCCCATTTTATAGTCATTAAAAAAAAAAAAATCAACTTTTCCGTGGAATAATCCCTCATGTTTGGCCAGAGTATGGTAAGGTCTATCTTCTGCTAGCTAAAAGTGGGAAGTAAGATCTGAGAGACAGGATGTTTAGTAGATTCTTAAATGCTATTTCTATCAGTACTCTAAGTTTTAGCCCTAATTTTACTGCCAGGAAGGCGGTACTAGGTGGTGACAATTTATGAGTCCTTTGTGTGTGTTTCAGTAAGTCGAGTTACCTATTGAAACTCAAGTGCTATTTCAGAAGTCAGCTTTCTTGGTCTGCTAAGCTCCATACTTTCCAGTTTGGAAAAATTGGATGGTGGTGACTCCTCCATTTATAATTTACAGATATCTTTAAAAAAAAATCACTTTGTTTTTGTTTTGATGGGGTCTAGTGAGGACAGTAAAGGTAATGAGAACATTTTAATCTGTAATCTTTACTGGAAGTCTCAAAATTCATTCTTTTGTTATGATCGAGCCTTCTTTAACTTAGAAGTACTGTGAGCATTTTAGTTGAGGCCATGATGCTATTTGGGTGTGAAGGTGATCTATTCTCTTTGGAAAGTGTTCCTTTGTTTTTTTCAGCCAAGGAAGTCAATGCAAAGATTTCAAATCATATAACATAAAAGACATCTTGGAGATAAGTCAGTATAAAATCCTCACATTACATATGCAGAAATATAAGCTGAGAGAATGTAAAAGTCCTCCCAGGTTCATTAGATAAGATTTAGTTAAGCAAGTATTTAATCCTGTCCAGGTTTTCATGTACTCTTTTCCCTCAACTTAGATCTTTAGTTTTCTAGTTTTTCTACCATACTGCTCTGAGGGCCAGAATATAATTTGTTTGTTTGTATGCTTATTTGTTTATTACCTGTGTCCCCTTTACCTCTAAATAAAAGTTGTATGAAGTCAGGGATTACTTCTTTGCATTGCCTTTTTTACTTATCCCAGCAACAGATGTTGTTATCTCCAACACAAAATAGTGGTATATTGCTGGAATCAATAAAGAATTTAAATAAAGTGTTGAGTACAATAGCATCGCCACTTTTGAACATTGAATGTTCACATTTTGTCATATTGGTCCCCACCAAGTGTGGAGTTCTTCATATACTTGATGACCCATATAATGCTCCCATTCCTAACTCTTCTGCAAATAAAACCTAACACAGCAGTGATATGATATTGCTTTTACTGCAGCTGCTAGTGATGAATAACATTTATTCTTCTTTCAATCATTAAAAATGTTTAACCATTCCAATGATAACCATTAAAAAGTATGCTTTTGTAAAATAGAATACTTAAAAGCTTAACCTATTATTTTCTTGAGAATCCAGAGTTATCATTACAAACATATAGACTACACCATGGTATTATTTTTTATACCTTTTATCCACTTTCCCTTAAACATAAAAAGAAAGGTAAATATATTTTCCACTGTATTACTTCAAGTAAGAAAAACCTTCTTAATTCAGATATTTATTATTATAAGGTTATATGAAATGTTTTTGTATTTTGTGTGTCACCCAGAAATGGTTTTTGTTTTTTTGTCTTGAGACAATCTTACCCCAGATCTCATTGCAACTTCAAACTCCTGGGCTAAGTGATCCTCCTGCCTCAGCCTCTCGAGTAGCTGCGACTATAAGCATGCAACATGATGCCCAGCTAATTTTTCTATTTTTAGTAGAGACAGGGTCTCACTCTTGCTTAGGCTGGTCTTGAACTCCTGAGGTCAAGGGATCCTCCCGCCTCGCCCCCACGGAGCACTAGGATTATAGGCATAATCCACATCCAGCCCAGAAATAGTGCTTTAATCAGTTACCAGACTGTATGTTTTAGGAAAGAGAATAGGTAGAGAAGAACAAAGAATGTCCATTCAGTATTTATTAAAATAAAAATAAATTTTAATTTGTGTTTCAAGGCCCTTCCATCTACCATTCTAGTTGGCAGATGAAATAACACACATAGAAATTTAAATGATTTCTTAAGGAGAAAAATTAAACCACTTCGCCTCTTCTGTTTGGCTTTTGTTTCTTGGAAATTTTAAACACTTTTGGCTAAGTGTTCCCTTTGCTCTTGAGGGTGGAGAACTTTGGAAAGAAAGATCTTAACATGATTTTTCCAAGTTTTCACAGATCAGATTTAGCATTTATGAGATTACTGAAAGCCAACAATTTCTTACATCAGATTCGTGGGGCACAAACTACTAAAATATTTAGTTATTGCAACAAAAAGATAAATGAACAGTCAGAGCTGTTATAGGGCTTGAAATAAAAGGAAATGCTGCCATGAGGTGGTTTTGGGAAGCCACAGGGGGGAGAGGAATGGTGAGAAGAAGACGAAAAGAGAGACGCCTTATCAGAATGTAGTTTGTTAAAATGTAAAAGATCATTAGATACTCTTCTCATTCTTTGGCCTCGTGAGAAAACCGAGTCTGTAAGTTATTTTATTAACTTTTAGGAGATCCTTGTTTGAAAATATTATGTCCTGTTCCTGAGAGCTTTCTGCATTTTTTTCTACTACATCAACTATCAATAATTTATTGTGTTCTGTAGGGGTTCTAATTCTTGATATGTTCTGAATAATATCCTTAGAGGTCCAGAGCAGAGTGTTAAGCATGGGCTACTATATTTCAAACTGTAGGGTCTGTCCAGCTGTGTGACCTTGGAAAAGTTACTGAACTTTTCTCAGCCTTGTAAAGATGAGAAAATAAAAACAGGTTTACGTCAAAGGGGTGTGAGGCAGATTAAACACAGTACTATGTGTAAAGCACTTACCAGTGTGCTTGAGAAGTGTACAGGTGTCGAAGGCACAGTGTACCTATTGGTTATCATTATTCCTTAATAAATGTAATGTCCAGATAATTTCTTCCTAGTAATCCACATTAATTTTCTTCTTGGACTCTTCCAGCAAATTCAGACTTTTTGAAATTTCTTAACAAAAACCTAAGGATTTCTTGTTTTCTCATTTTTTTGCTCATGCAATTTTTTTCTACCTGAATTCACATCCTCTTCAGTTCCACCTTGCTAAATTGGCCTTAGCGTAAATGTCACCCTTTTAAATATGATGGTCTTTTTTCACAAAATGAATATTTCTCTTTCAATTGAATCTACTGTAATAATTCCATATGTCATTTATCATACTTTGCCTTGCAAACACTTTGTGTGTAAGGGATGTTTCTTAACTGTGCTTTGTATATCTTGGGTGTCTGTAGACATAATCTCAATTTCTAGGAGAATTCATTAATTTTGTATTTTCCTTGATGGCAATCTTAAAAATATATATAAAATCATATTCTGGGTTGCGTGTATTACAATCTTGTGAGTACTGACATGCATTTTTATTGCCCATATTTTCATTTGTGTTTACAATCACCTTTACAAGAGGTGATTGGCAGAAGAATTCACTTGGCAAGGTAAGACCACAAATTTCACAATATTTCAAATAAGGAAGAATCATGGGCGTAGGTGAGTTTCTGCACATGGTAAAGTATGATCTTACCAAACACTCTGTGCTCTCTCTGCCATATTCACATGGTGAATTGATGTTTGTAGGAGCATTTTCCATCTTTTATATACTAATTATCCACACCTCATTGGCAACAAGTATAGCAGTAAATATGCAAAGATTAGAAATATTTTCTATTTTTACATTATAGCTTGAGGTGCACTATTATACTGATTAGCCCATCAAAATAAAGAACAATCTCATTGTTAATAAGAAAATCAAGAAAAGTGATAATGATAGCTTAACACAGTCAAATTCAGAAGAATCAATTCAGAAACAAGTATAACATAAAAACATGCAAATATGTTTCTATTATTGAATGCAACATAATCAAATTAGTATCAACAAATTCACATAATAAATATAATGAAAGTAATCTATAGCATTAATTGAATATATCAAATTTAATTTTATTGGTTTGCAGTTGTTTTATTAGTTGTAAATTTATACTTTCATTCAACAATTATTTATTGTCTTGCTATCTAAAAATTAGTCATCTAGTTACTATAAATATAACAGTGAACAGATGAAAATGTTTGCCCTCATGCAGCTTTTTATTGTAATGAAAGAGGCAGCCTATCGCCAATATGAATATGTAGACTACACAGTATATGAGATTCTGATTAATGATTAGGAGGAAAAGTAAAATAGCAAAGGGCACCAGGAGGGTTGAGGAAGGTTGCAATTTTTCAGTAACATGGTCAAAAAAGGCCAAACTGAATAGGTGTAATACCACTGAAGTTCTGAAGGAAGTGTGGAAGTTTTCATGTAGATAAACCAGGGGAAGAGCATTCTTGGCAGAGGGAAATAGCATTTACAGATGCCCTAAGGCAAGAGCATGTCTAGATGGTTGAGGAGTGATCAGGTCCATGTTGCTGGAGAGATCCAAATAAGGAGAGAATAAAATGAAATAAATTTAGAGAGGTAAAAACAGGGGCTAAACTTTGTAGAGCCTGGTAAATCATAGGAAGGGTTTTGGCTTTTCTTATGAGTCCAGTGGGAGCCACTGAACAGATTGTAGCACAGAAATAGTGTGATCTCATTTATGCTCAACCAGGATTCCTTTGACTGCTGTGTTTAGAATGGACTTAAAAGTGTCAAGGAGTGAAGCAAGGAGACAAATTAAGAGGCTGCTCCAGATGGGAAGTGACAATGACCTGAACTAGGAGGAGGGTAGCTGGAGTTGTGAGAAAAGCTTTCATTCTGGATCTATTTTGAAGATAAAGCCTATAGGGTTTGCTGATGGGCTAGAGGTGTGGAATGAAAGAAAGAGAGAAGTTAAGGGTTACATTATTATTTTTGACTTGAAATATTGGACAAGTGCAGTTGCTGTTAACTGAAATAGTAAAAAAATCCAGAAGGAGTAGATTTGGAAATAGGGTGGAATATATGGAATATAGGGTGGAATATATATATACCATTTTGCAAATGGTAAGTTTAAGAAGTCTCTTTAATATCAGAGCACATGCCTTTTAGTGTTAGGGCTGCACATAGTTATAAGCACAAAACTTATACATTTTGTATTTAATAACACCATGAAGATCATAATTTAAATCATCAATTGGTGTTTACCATAATTTTTCTTCTTTAAAGGGGATCAATTCATCATTTGATTATAAGAAATACTGAATAAATAAAAAAAGAAAAAAAAAGAAATACTGTTATAGAGGATAAGAGCTTGAAACACTTGAGGACAGACAAACTAAGATTTGAGTTCTAATTCAATCATTTTCTAGATTTGTGACTTTATATGAGTTAATTTCTTTGCGCTTCTGTTAGGCATTCCAAAAAGTGGGTATAGTAATGTCTACATAAAGAGGTTGTGGAAACAAAATAAGATAATGCTGATAAAAATACATAATTCAATGTCTTGTCTGGTACTTAATTGATACCCAAGAAAAATGTTGCTGCTTGTTCCTAAAAAGTATCTTGATGAGCTATAAAAAATTGTAGAATTTTGATCTGGAGACTCAACAGGGCTGATTCAGTCAAGAATGTGAGCAATAGGTCATTCTAAAAAAATTTCTTTGAAATTAAATAAACAATCAAAATCTAAAGCAAATATCTGAAGCAGATATCCAGCAATGTCATGCCCCAAGGGCCATGAATCAAAGCCAAATATTTGGTTATGGGATAGTAGGCAAAGGAGAGCCTTGCTAAGTAGGTAAAAGCAGGTTCTGCATATAGGAGAATGTTTCAGGCTCAGTAAAGATGAGGAAGGTCAAAGATATGAGTTGGTTATCAGCCATAAAAAATATAGATTTTGGCATTTAGTAAGTGCCTCTTTAAAAAGAATAGTAGTATGTACTATCTTATGAAATCTTTACAATACAATAAGTCAGTTTCTCTATTGTATTGAAACAATACAAACTCAGATCTTCTAAGTTTAGTAACCTTTTCCGTAACTTCATGGGATTGATTTATTCCTAGGGAATGTAAACAAATTATACACACAAAATTGAAACAAACGTACACGAACTGATATATTATATATGCATATACATACACATATATGCATAGAGTGGTTGGTGTCATTTTTAAAGCATTCAAACTCAAGATAAGCTTGAGAGAGATTTTGGAGGTAGGGTCGACATGTTTGTTAAAGGATGTGAAGGCAGGTTCTCAGCATTTTCTCAGGGCAAACTGAATACTTCAAGATCTGTGAAAGAGAAAATTCCTGCCTGTCTTTGGATTCTTCATTTTGGGGAGAGGGCGGGGCCTTCTGTGGTTGACACTGTCAGAAGAATTAGGTGGTACCCTGGTGACGGCAGAGAACCAGTCACCTTCATTCACTATTCCTCTCACAAGCCAACCTGCAGAGTGCCTACTGAAAAGTCACATGGATTTCAGGCAGTGTCCCACTCCCCATACTCACCTAATTAACTCTCCACATCAATGAAATCCTCAATTCACTTTTGATGGGTTGGTCTATATCCTGCTGTGGTTTCTCAGCAGTCCATCAAATTAAAAATGTCAGCATGCTCTTTGGAGGATGGTAGACAATGAAGTCAGCTAAGATCCAAAGACAAAGTAGCTGAACACTCCATAATGAAATAGTGCTATGATATTGAAGAGTTTCATATGCACTATAATACGCTAAGAATTCTGTCTATATTCTGTCTATTTCTGTCTATTATTCTATAATACCTGGAATTCTGTCTTATTTGTGGCAATAAGAGAGAATCAGAGAGAGAGAGAGAGAGAAAGAGAGAGAGAGAGTTGTCATTCATCATAGTAACCTCAAAGCACAAGGATGTACCATCCATAAATGTCCTCAGATTCCATGTTGTGATTCAACCTTCATGAGCATTATTTTTGGCCATCAAGTTTACTAGGCACTAGGTAAAATACTGTATTGTTTACCTTGTGTTTATTTATTTCAAAAGATGTATGTCAGTCTTCTATTCCTATTAGGTGAAAAATATACTATGTTCATTTTGGTATATTATAGCATTATTTAAAACTAATGCATGTATAAGATATTGTATAAAATATTGTATAAAACTAAAGTCCTCTATATTTATTCATACACCACTTTGGTACAATTTAGTTCACCTGTAATTAACTAATAATTTTATATTTGTTTAATATTTATCTTCCTCACTAAATTTAATCACTTTGATGGTAGGAACCATAGCTATCATTTTGTATAACTGGCACATAGTAGATACTCAATAAATATTTATTGAATAAATGAAAGAAAGAAAATTGTAATTTATGGAGAACTTCTACTTCCAAACAGACAGAATAAACATTCTTTGCTCTATTCTTCTTTTGAAGTACAGATAAAACCTATGATAAAAAAATACAAAAAGTAAAGATAAAACCCCTATAAAATATAAGAAATCTCTGAAAGGTAAAGAAGAGATACTAGCTAGTGGTGTTGACACTGAAAGACTGGCATGGAGGTAAGTCCCTTGGGTTTTCTTTTGCCTGGGAGCTGGAGAAGCCAGCAACCCAGAACACAGGCAGGTAGGTCCCCCACCCCCGCATTGTGTTAGAGAAAGATATCTGAGAAATAGTCATGAGGTTCCCTGAAGTTCTCATCCAGGAGAGTGTCAGCAGAGGCCTTGTGGAAAGCCTGGATTCCCACTCAAGTCCAGCAAAAATAGGTAGCCCTCCCCTCCTGGGTTTCAGTGGAAGCTGAGAGATCAGCTTGGAATTCCATCTCCACCTGCCAGTATGCAGGCGGTGCCCCCTTACCTGCAGGACTATGTCAGAGGAAGCCTGTTAAACACACGATTTAGATAAGATCCAGAGTCTTACAACATAATACCCAAATGTCCAGGTTTCAGTAAAAAATTATTTTTACTGAATTATTTATTTGTCATAGAAAAACCCAGAAACATTTAAAAATACATAAGAAAAGACAATCAACAGGTACTGACACTAATATGACACAGATGTTACAATTATCTGGCAATGATTTAAAAGCAGACATCAAAAAATAACATTGTTTCAGTGAGCAATTATGGACATGCTTGTAACAAATGTAAAGTTAGAAATGTTCAGCAAAGAAATAAAAGATAGATGGAAAAACCAAATGAAATTTTAGAACTTAAAAATATTATACCCAATAATTATTAACCTCCCTCTATTTCTAGGTGACATGATCATCTACATGCCAAATCCTACAAAATCTACAAAAAAAACTGGAACATAAAAATAAAGTTAGCAAGTTCATAAAATACATGACAAATACAAAAAGTCAATTCTATTTATCTTTCTCTCTATATATAGCAATTAACACATGGAAACAAAAACGTAAAATGTAATACCATTTACAACCCTTTTAAAAATTAATGCTGAGGTTTAAATATAACAAAACATTTGCAGGCCTTGTATGCTTGAAACTATAAAACACTGATAAAAAAATTAAAGACCTATGAAAAATGGAGAAGCATGTACATTATTCATGGATTGAAAGTCTCACATAGTAAAGATGCCAATTCTCCCCAATGTGATATACACGTCTAGTACAATTCCTATCAAATTCACAGCAAGATTTTTGTGGCTGTGGACAAGATTATTCTAGAATTTATATTGAAAGGCAAAGGAATTGGAATGGCTAAACAAGTATGAAAAAAAGATGAAGAAAGTGGGAAATTGCTTTTTCCACTTTTAAGACTTATTTTATATAGACACCAGAGGATCTCAGGATATTTCACACCAAAATATGACTCCTTGGTATGAAGAATATTTTGAATTAGAGGCCCTTAGAGATCAACAGGCTTGTAAAAGGTATTGTAAGAGGGTTAGGCATAAGATCAATAGAACAGAATAGAGAATCCAGAAATAAATACAAACAGATACACCCTTTTGACTTTTGTCAAAGGTACAAAATCAACATGACAGAGAAATGAGAGCCTTTTCAAACAATGATGCTAGAGCAAATGGACATCCTTAAGCAAAATATGAACCATGACCAAAGTCTCACAGTTTATTCAAAAATTAACTCAACATGAATCACAGACTTAACTATAGAATGTAAAATGATAAAACTTATAGAAAACAAAAAACAAGGAAATATTTGGAACCTACAGCTAGGTAAAGGCTTACTACCAAAACATCCATAAAAGGAAAAATTGACAAATTGGACATCATCAAAATTAAAACATTTTTACTGAAAAATATTAAGTGCATGAAAATACAAGCTACAGACTTGGAAAAAGCATTTGCATGCCATATATCTAATGTAGGACTGGTATCTAGAGTATATAAGAATTTTCAAAACTCATAGTAAAAATATTAGTCCAATTAGTGAATGGGAAAAAATCATGAAGAGACGTGATGTGGAAGTGGATATACACATGGTAAATGAGTACATGAAAGTATATTACTTATTATTAGCTATTATGGAAATGCAAAATAAAACTCCAATGAGATACTACTACATTCATATCAGAATGGCTAAAATTTTAAAAACAGTTACAATAACAAATGCTAGAAAGTATGCGGAAAAACTGAATCATTCATACTTTGTGGGTTGGACGTTAAATTGGTACAGCCACACTGAAAACAAATCGGCAGTTTCTTAAAAATCTAAATTTGTAATTATTACACTATTTCATAATGGTGCTCCTAGGCATTTATCCCAGAAAAATGAAAATTTATGTTCATGCAAAAAGCCTGTACAGAACAATTATAGCTTTATTTTTAATAGCCATAAATTGAAAAAAAAAAAAGGACAGATGTTCCTCAATGAGCAAAAGGCTAAACGAATTGTGGCACATCCATACCATGGAAATGCTCTTCAGTAATTAAAAGGAATGGACAACTGATACCCAAAATAACCTGGATGGATCTCCAGAGAATTATGCTTAGTAAGAAAATCCAGTCCCAAAAAGTGTATGATTCCATTTGTATAACATTCTTGAAATGACAGAAAAACCGATTACTGGCTGTCAGGGGTTAAGGAGAGGCCGGCCCTACATGCTTTAGCTTTTTATTGTGACCATACAAGGAAAATATGAGGGATCGATGTGGTCACAGAAATGTTCTATATCTTGACTGTGTTGATGTTAACATGCTGGTTGTGATAATACACCATAGTTTTGGAAGATTTTGCCACTGAGGGAAATTGCGTAAAAGATACCCAGTGTCTTTCTATCATTTCTTAACAACATCATGCGATACAATTTTCTCAGAATAAAAATTTTAATTGAAAAACCACATAGTACTATATTTAGTACGTAATAGGTGCTCAAAACACATTGAATTGATAAAAGTCATCCCTTATTGAGGGTTATTCATGTGGTTCCGCTCAGGATGTAATGGAAGAAAGATGATATTTCTCTTCCTTCCATGCAATCTTGTAAGCCTCTTCCAGGTTTTCCCTAATTGATTGGCATTTCCTTGCCATATATTAGCACATGTAGATGTTTCACTGTACCTTCCAATCTTTATCATCTGTGCGATTACTTGAAAAATGGAAATATTGGATGTACATCCATTGTTACATCTCAAGACCTGAAACATACACATATGAAACAGCTTACTGAAAGTGCTCAGAACTGAAAAGGAAATACTTCAATATTGTCAGGGTATACCCAGGAATTAACAAGGTCTTCTACATACAGTAGAGATTAGATACATATTTTTGGATGTATTTACTAAAGAATAGTACATTGTAAATTTTCCATAAATAAGTAGTGATGGCAGTAGTAGTGATTTCAGTAGTAATAATAATGGTATCATGGAGAGTATTATTATTACCAAAATAAAAATAAATAAGTAAGCTCAGATCACAAAAATATACTATGTTACCATTATCATGACTGGTTACCACACTCATCTTTTTTGTCATCTTCTTCTGCTTACATATTTTGAACACCAGGATTAGCATTACATCTGTCTCCACTCTGCTCAAAAGTTAAGACTATTATTCACCTATTTGCACCCAAACCGTCCATGATCCCAAGATTCTAGGAAAGCAAAAAGTAACTTTTCATTGAAAATATATTCAAAGTCTCTGAATGAAAGACCCCCCTAAAATAATAAATCTCTATGTTCTTTCTGATATAGACATGATAGCATCTGCAAAGATCCGCTGAGTCACAGGGGAATGCTTTGACCTTACGTGTTACCAAGGATAAACATGTGTTGTTGTTGTTGTTTTTTTAATTACATTTTCAACTGTTTCATGCTATATGTTAAATTATTGTGTAGGCATCACTAATTAGCAGCTTCAAACTAGTGAGCAATTGAGTAGTTCCCACTCATCATCATGATTCCATGCAGAGCACTTATTCCTGCATCGGCTGGTGGACCTGGAGAGATTGCTCATACTTTTTCCTGGTCCAGGGGTCACAGGGCCTGCACTGCACAATCCAATAGAGACTCTGCTTGAATGAAGTTCCATCTCATTTCCCCTTTTAACTGTTGAGGAGGACCAGAATACCTAAAAGAAAACTGCTATAATTTCCTTAAAGGGACTATGCACCATCTTTCCAGAGAGGTATTTGATTAGATTTAGCCAGATGGCAAAGAAGCTTTGTCTTCTTAGCTTTCGTTTATAGATTTTGTGGAACTGTGGGAAATATTTAATATTTCACTCTTCTCAACACTTGAAAATATGCATGCTTCCATGGTTTGATGTTTTGCTTTATAACGTGGAATATGGACTATTATAGTTCCAAGGCACCAAAATTATTTTTCCTGTTTTAATTATTTAGTATTTCCATCTGATGAAATTCTCATGTTTAACTTAAGCTAGTGAAAGCCAAACTATTTTTTCCAGAAAAAAAGAATATATATAACTAAAAATAACTACACAATCAATGCAGAGTTTATCATCTAAATTTGGATGGAAGCTTAAATATCATCCATCTAACACTCTTATTTTGCAAAGAACCAAACTCTTTCCCTCCAGTGAAATGGCTCCTTTCAGACCACACCTCAAATTAGAATGACCTGAGTTCTCTTTATTTGAGCAATGAATCCTAACCCAGATTTTGTTCTATTTCAATGCCATAAATCCTTTCTCTTGGGAAAGTTTCTTTGGGTTCTGCCATCTGGTCGTTGATTATTTCAACCTTCTCTGTGTTGGTTTTTCTATTTACTATATATTCGTTCTCAAGTATAGCCCACTGAATAAGTAGCTGCCAAAATTCCCCTTAATTATTTGCAAAAATAAATTTCCTCTTTCAATTCTGTGTCTTTCTTATACATTTCAAAATTTGAATCTTGATCCTAAATATTAGAAGTTATTTATTAATTCAATTTGTATTTATAACAATACTGTGTTTCTAGTTCCATGAATTATAGCAACCATGTAGGAAACATTTCTATCATTAGAAAGGCTTAATAAAACATGACACATATAGTAAAGAGAGTCTAAACAAGTCATTCAAAACAATATTTTAATACTGCAGCCAGCAAACTGGCCCGTTTGTCAAATCTGACACACCAGTTGTTTTTGTAAATAAAGTTTTAATAGGACACAGTTTTGGCTATTTGTTTATACATTACCTAAGGCTATTTTTATACTACAGTGGAAGAATTGAGTAGTTGCAACAGATATCAGATATCCTCAAGCCTGAAATATTTACTATCTGACCCTTTACAGAAAAGTTTGCTGACCTCTGCTTTAGAAGAATCTTTAATAACGTTGTTTCATAAATATTTCATACATGTAATATATATATAATAGATAATCATCCATGACATAATATTAAGATAAAATGTAGGTTACAAAATTATCCAGTTTATTGTAAATCAGATTTATATGTATGAAAATATCTGATAAGATGTGCACCAGAATGTTACCAGTTTAGAAATAACAGAAGTACAGGTAGTATTGTTTTTCATTTTCCTTATATGTTATGTAAGGGAATTTTTCTTTTGTTTTTCTTACATGGTAAATCTGTTAGGAAAGTTTTGGCTACAAGTAACAAACCATATTTTACAACAAGATAAAAAATATTGTTTATTTACAAGGAGTCCAGTGTTCATTCATAATTAAAAAATGTGATCAGGAGCTAAAATGGACTCTATATATTTATAATCTAATTTTAGGGCAGGGTATATATTCAGGTAAAATTTAAAAACAACAACAACAACAAAACCTTAGAGAATTGTAAAAGAGTATATGCACATATGCATGTGGGATTCCATTATAATTACAATTGTGTGTTAATATGGGTTCTAGGGCCAGAACAACTCACCAAATTCATTTTCCTTCTCTTAGATTTGCTGTATGTAGTTGGGGAATTCATCTCCTTGTGACTTAGTTAAAACATCTATAACATAAAATTAATAAAAAGTACTTTTATAAAATTGCTTAGAGGGTTGAATACATTAATGTAAATACAGTTTTTATAATAGTGTGCAACATACAGCAACTACTCAATAAATATTAAGTATTATAAGTATTAATATTAATGATGTAAGAAAAACGAATGATCTAGCTGGCTTGAGAGTGTGGCCTTGAAGATATATATAATGGGAGACTATGGATGAAGGTCCCATCCACATAGAAGCTTCACTCTTTGGTCTTGCTTATGGCTTAGGTGGATGAGTCAAATACTACTTGGAAGGAACAGGGCTTTTCAGCTTTCTGGCTTCATGGTATATATTGTCTCCTTTGCTTGTGTTGTTATTCCCTGTAACTATGCCTTATCTAATTCCTACTAATATTTTGCTCCTCAGAAAGGGCTGAATCTAGTCCACACTAACTCACCCTCTTTCACTTATATTAGTTTTGTAGGGCCGCCATACAAAGTGCCACAAAGTGTGTAGCTGAAACATGAGAAATTTATTTATTACCTCATAATTCTGAAAGCTAGATGTCCCAGATCAAGGTGTCAACATGATTGGTTTCTTCTGAGGCCTCTCTCCTTAACTTAGAGATGGCAACCCTCTGTGTCTTCACATGGTCTTTGATCTGTGTGTATGTATATTTATCCTACTCTTTTATTTTCTTCTGTTTCCTTTTCTTTTCTCTATTTTTTATGAGATGGGCATCTTACTGTGTTGTCAAACCTGGACTCGAGACTCAAGCAATCCTCTTGCCTTAGCCTCCCAAGTGACTGGGATGACAGGTGTGTGCTACTGCAGCTAGCCTAATCTTCTTTTTTTATAAATACAGTGATCATATTGGATTAGGGTTCAATCTAATGACCCCTTTGTGACTTAATTATCTTTCTGAAGACCCCACCTCCAAAGATAGTTATATTATTGAGTACTATAATTTGGAACTACATCATGTGAATTTTTAGGGTGCAAAATTCAACCTATAGTACTCTTATACTTTTCTTTATAACACTTATAATATAGAAATATGTGAGTATTTATTTTTGCGTTTATTTGTTAAATATTTTCTTACATATTAGTAGCAAATTTGTCTATTGCCATAATCTTAGCACAATGCCTGGTACCTGGTGGGACAAAAAGAAATAGTTAACATACAGAAATGATAAACACTCAGCTGATGAATACCCTAAATACCGTGACTTGATTATTACACATTTTATGCATGTAGCAAAATTTCACATGTATCCCATAAATATTTATAAATATAATGTATCAAATTTAAAAATGATTCAAATATAAATGTTTTTAAATAAATGAAAGAAAAATAAATGAATATTCTTTTCCTATGAAACTTTTTTCTTCCTTTTCAGAAAAATATACACTATTAGTTGGTGAAAGGACAGACAGTTATTTACCATAGGTATACAATATATTTTAAAAGTAGAGAAATTAGAGATAGTCAAGATGTATAGGGAGTTCTGGCTTAGATAATTTCAGTTTTTCTTAGTATTAAGTTAGTTAGGCCACATGGAATTATCATTTTTGGAGGTCAAAAAATGCTCAAATATAGGCAATTTCGTATCGCAAAGTGTATTTAAAAGAGTTTTTTCTCCCAAGTCTTCTGTCATTTTGAAAAAAAAATCTCTTTGAGCCCAAAAATGTATTGTTCAATTTGCAGCCATAAGAACCTTGATTTGGTTATGGCTTTGTACTCTCGCTAAAGAATTTATCATGCTAAACTTTCTCTTTCTTAGAAAATTAGTCCCCCAGGGTCAGGTCTCTTGAGAGGACCCTAGCTGGGGGATTTATGCACTGATAACTCTCTACAGTAACTCAAACTCAATTACTCATGCTTTATTCCCAGAGGCTGTGCTCTAGAATATCTGAGAACTCAAAAGTATACTTCTCTACCACCATTAAATTAGTTCCCATGACTGGACACATCCATTCAACTCTTATACTTTAGAATAAATTCTTTCTGTGCATTCTCTGAATTGCCTCTAACCTCTTTAGTCATCAGGTTACTCTTCATTTGCATTAAAAATATGTTTCAAAAAACTGGATGTGCCAATACAATTCACACTGTCAAGAAAACCACAGGCCTGGGTAAAGAGAAAGGATTTCAGACCTCCATCCTCCCTCATCAAAAAGAGACGGGGCATCTGCCCACACATAACTCACCATTCCTATAGCCTACAAACAAATAGCAACTGAGAAAACTACCACACTAAGAAATATATACAACCAAAGCATCTGTCCAGAACCTAGACTTCCATCAAAGCACCCACAAGCAAAGCCTAAGGTTCTTATCCAACATATGCTACACACATACCTTTATGAGAGTGTGTGTGTGGAGCCCTATCTAAGCAAAAGAAAATCCAAAAATAAGATGTGACAACAGCTCCAGATGAAAGGGAATCATCACAAGAACTCTGGAAGTATGAAAAATCAGAGTGAAAGGACACCCCCAAAGGGGAACAACAGCTCTCTAACAATGGATACCAAACAAAATGAAAATACTGAAATGACAGATAAAGAATTCCAAATATGGATCGTAAGGAAGCTCAATGAAATCCAAGAGAAAATGTAAAACCAACTCAAAGAATCCAGAAAAACAATTCAGGAAATACATGAAAAATTTACTAAACAGATAGACATATTAGAAAAAAACAAATAGAACTTCTAGAAATGAAAAATTATGTAAGAAAATTCAAAACACACTAGAAAGTTTTAAGAATGGTCTATACCAGAGAGAAGAAAGTATTTCTGAGCTTGAAGACAACTTTTTTTGAATTAACTCAGTAAAAATATAAAGGACAAAGAATTAAGAGGAATAAACAAAGCATACAAGAAATATTTGATTATGTAAAACAGCCAACAATAAGAATCATAGGCATCACTGAGTGTGAAGAAGAAAACACACAAGGGCTAGAAAACCTATGTGAGGGAATAATTGAGGAAAATTTCCCTGGTCTTATTAGAGATTTAGACATCCAGGTACAAGAAGCTCAATGGACAAGTGGGAGATTCATCACAAACAGGCAATCACCAAGACATATAGTCATCAGACTGGCCAAAGTGAACACAAAGGAGGAACTCCTGTGAGCCCCGAGGTGAAAACATCAATTAACTTACAAAGGAAAACTCATCAGGCTAGCTACAGACTTCTCAACAGAGACCTTACAAGTCAGAAGGGAGTAAACAGAACATCTTCAGTCTTAAACAGAACAACTGCCAGCCTAGAATTTTGTATCCTGCAAAACTAAGTTTCATATATGAAGGAAAAATAGCTTTTCCAGAATAGCAAACACTGATGGAATTGTCAACACTAGACCTGCCCTGTAGGAAATACTCAGAACTGCATTAAACATTGATCAGCACAGTAGACACCCACCAATGTAAAGGCACCCAAAAGCTAAAGCTCAGAGCTCATATAAAACAATAGCACAAGAGGTTAAACAAAGCAATAAAGTACACTGAACAAAATGAACAGAACAGTGTCCCACATATCAATTCTATCAGTCAAGGCGAACAGTCTGAATGCCCCACTTCACAGGCATAGGTTAGTTGAATGGATGAAAAAATACAAGTCAAGTATCTGCCATCCTCCATGAAACACATCTAACCCACAAGAACTCAAGGTGAAGGTATGGAAAAAAATATTCCATGGAAATGGATCTAAAAGAAAGCAGGTGTAGCCATTCTCATATCAGATAAAATTGCCTTTAAATCAACAATGTCAAAGAAACACAAAAATGGTCATTATATAATGATAAAGGGAATAATTCAACAAGAAGACATAATAATCCTAAATATTTATGAGGCTAACAAAGGAGCAGTCCAGATTCATAAAGCAAATTCTACTAGATCTAAGCAAAGAGATAAATGGCAGCATAATAATTGCTGTGGACTTCAACAACCTACTGACAGAACTGGACAGATCATCCAAGCAAAAAATAAAGAAAGAAATACTGGACTTCCACAGGACTGTAGAACAAATGGGCCTAATAGACGTTTACAGAACATTTTACCGCCAAACTACTGAATATACATTCTTCTCATAAGCACATGAAATATTCTCCAAGGTTGATCATATCTTAGCCTAAGAAACATGTCTCAAAAATTCAGAAAAATAGAAATTGTATCATATACCTTCTCAGACCAGAGTGGAATAAAACTAGAATCAATTCCAAGAGAAATAATTTACACAAAGTCATGGAAATTAAACAACTTCCTGCTGAATGATTATTTGGTTAATAATGAAATTAAGATGAAAATTGAAAGATTCCTTGAACTGAATGACAGTGGAGACACAAGCTATTAAAATCTATGGGATTCAGCAAAAGCAGTTCTAGGGAGAAAATTCATACCCTTAAATTTCTACATCATAAGACTTTGCTAAATTCATTTATCAATTTCAAGGGGCCCTTGGTTGAATCTTCAGGGTTTTCTAGATATAATATTATATTATCAGCAAAGAGTGAAAGTTTGACCTCTTCTGCCCCCATTTGGATAGCCTTGATTCCTTGCTCTGTCAGATTGCTCTGGCAAGGACTTCCAGCACTATGTTGAACACTCCAAAACTGTTAGAAACAAATGTCTATCATTTATCAGCTACTCAGTTTATGGTATTTATGGTATTTAGAAGCCTGAATGGACTAAGACAGAAAGCATGGTGTTATTAATTGATTAAACTTCTCAGCCAGATTCACTGGTGGGAGCATGATGGAAACTTTACCTGGTTTATGCCATTCTTCACTTTGTGGAAGATGTCAAAACTAGTTATGCTACAAAGTGTCCATGGAAATTCTCCACTCTTCTCATTTTCTTAATTGGCTACTAATTTCCCTTTTATAGTAATGGGAGTTCATGAGAATAAACTTATAATATGCTGTAGATTTTGTCCCTGAATCTAATGGAACTAGGTTAGAATCATCTTTCTTAGTTTCCAAACTACTGGATATGGAAGAATGTACTATTAATACTTTCCAATAGTGTGATGATATTGAATTACAGCTTGTAATCCAGGTGTTTGAATTTAAAGTGATAAATATTTCACTGAAAATTGATTCTAGAGCACTTTTTGAATTTCTTATTCTTCTCTTTCTAGCTCCTTTGAGGCGTTTGAGAAGTTATACATTGATGTTGTAGTAAGTAGAACTGTATGTATGCGCTAGTTTGTTTATTTACTATTTGTGTGACAGTGAGCCAGATGCTTAATCCCTCTCATTATTAGCATCATCCTCTGTAAAATAAAGATAATAATACTCACCAAATAAAGACACTGTGAGGATTAAACAAAATAATGTATAAAGAATACATGGGACAAAGTAGGAGTTGATTAGATGCTGATGTCTTCTCTTTGCTTTCTGCTACAATAAGCAGTAATCCAAGAATACTCATGCCATGTTACTTCTACGATGACAGCCAATTTCAATAGAATGATACATTATACCAGGGAAAATTTTAGATTTGTATTTATCATTGCTTATGCTTCATCAACAGGAAAATGAGGTATCATGTGAGTTCGATTCTCCTCCCCATTATATGGCCATCTAAAAGCATTTGTGGACAATTTATTAGACATTTTAGTAACCTTTCTAGGTAATCACAATGATCTTATGATCATTGAATTCCTTTCCTCTGTGTTAAATCTCCTATATCTTCCAATCTTCCTGCTGGATTGCTCTTTTACAAAGTAACATTTTGTCATGAGAAGCATGTAAAATATTTAACTCCTTATCCTTTTTTCCTTTGTCAAAGGTCAGGCTTTAATGAGATGGATTACTTCAGGGCCTGGAGCATATTTTTACAGTGATGGTGTAGCTGTCAAAACCTTCGCAGTAACAGAGAAATTATGAACGTTTGTTAGCTAAAGAATGACGGGGGAACAAAAGGATGGTTGGGCCAATAGCAAGTGTTTTCTTATAAGTTATCATGAACTCGTCATTACCTCATTTGCAGGGATATAAAAATACAAAATTAGTTTCCTAAAGGAGAAGGGAGCTTTATATTGCTTTTTATAAGATGTCATCATGGACAGATATATGGGGTTAATGTTGGTAGGCAATGAAAGATAATATTAGAAAGACAATGTGAGAAAGTTAGGTTGCGACTGGCTTGGTGATGCTAGTCGAAGCACTGAGGGAAATTTACTAAGGATATTTTCCAAGCCAGGTCATGGTCAAGATAAATATTGCTAAGAGAGTCAATATTGGAATGATTAGATCTATACTCCAGGAGTTTATGTTTTATAGGCAAGCAAGAGAAAGAAATCATTTGCTACATAGCAGCATGAGAAACAACTTGGGAGTCTATAGGCTTGCATTCTAGGGTCAACTCTGCTTTAAGTCTATTTAACGTCTTGCATTTAATCTCCTCTAACTGTAGACTAAGGATTGCTGATATTTAATTTTTAGAACTTGGGTATAATTCTGATCAAGTTCCAGGTTTAGGGACCTCTAGAAAGGGACAGAGGATTAAAGTTGATTGAAAATGGTTCCATGATTAAATCTAGGGATGCTCTTCAGCCACTTGACATCTTCCACTCCTGAATAATGGCTTCTAGTTCAAGGTGCAATAATTTCCTTTTTCTTTCCATCTGAATGTGGCTATGGCCTCTGAACCTTTTACTAAGTATGACTAAGTATGAAAACTTTGGGGTTCTAGGTGACCAATATGAAGAATTGATAATTTGACCTGGAGAAAACAGCCAATATTGGTAGTTAGTAACACTGCTAAATGACCTTTTTTTTGACAGTTTGATAAATGCATAATTTTCAGGAAATAAAGAAATAAGAAACATTTGGACTTTGTGGAAATGAAGTAGATGTGCATTTCTATGCCAATTTTTATGCCTTTATATTACTCAAAATTCTGAGGCATAGCTGCAAAACTGCTTTTGGGGAGTAAGATCAACTGTGTGTCTGTGAGCGTGTTTATGTGTGTGGTGTGGGTGTATTGCATGGGCGTGGGAGATCTCTTATAAAACCACTTCAAATGCTTGTAGATAGGATTAACAATTGGTTCATTTGCTTTCATAGCAATTACAGAATTATTAGCTAGACCAATAGTTTATAAATTGCTTGATTATATATCGTATTCCTGAGTGAGAAGGATTAGTTATAAAAGCAAATTTTTCATGGGCTTTTGCTTGGGAAATTAATTCATAAAATATCTTGTATTTTTTCTTCTTGTACTATTTACTTATCCAGCTTATTTGCCAGTAAATTTTAAAATGATCTACTGCAGGGAAATCCTTCCTATTAAGTTCTGTAAGAAAAATATTCTACAAATTATGGCTTGCTGTTGAGATTTTTTTTTTCCCTTTGAGGCATAACATGGCTTGTTATAATAAAGCATGTGTGATAGATTTTAGGATGACACTTTATTTTTTAGAGTGGAGCTCTTTTTAAAATATCTTTGATGTTAGATTGTAGCCATAAATGTAATATTTCAATAGACTTGTTTCTCTAAAGAGTGCAAAGTTCTTATAAAGTGAATAAATTGATTTACCCACACTATAGCAGGTAAAGGTGAAATGGAAAAGGAGATATACTCAGCTTTTATTTCTGGTTGCTTGAATTAGCCATTGGAAATCTGATATTTAAGGGGAAAAGTAGACTCCCCACATTTATATATTGGCTTCTATCCAATGATACAGAAGAACTTGACACACTCTTCAAATGAATGACCATTTTCTTATTCTTATTTGGGACAACTCTCTGTGTGGTCTTGGTTATTTTAGAATTATCTTCAGCCACACTATAAGGTACAGTAAGTGGATATGTTAGGGGGATGAAATTAGAAAGGCATTTCAGATTGGCAGAATGTAATTACTTACTTGAAATTTACCCAGGACACTTGCTGTTGACACATTCAGATGGTGCAAAGGATCTTTAATTACCCAAAGCAACTAGTTTGTGGTTTCACATCTCAGCAGAAAGAAAGCAATTCCTGAAGCAAGGCTTTGTAAACACCATGCAGTTCTGAAGCATTCTTTCTGATCAAAGGAAACCAGGGTTACTTCTTATTAGAGAGGTTCACTGCAGTCATGCTCAGTTATTTCTTAGGGCAAAAGTCCTCAGCTATTTTGTGAAGAGTAGCTAATTTTTCTTTCTTGGAGGCAGTGTGTAATAAAGTAAAGACAATGAGCTTTGAAATAAGACTGTGGTTGTTGAAATCCCAGCTCTACCACTTACAACTCTGACCTTGGGCAAGTTATTTAATTTTTCCCATATCTGATACCTCAAATGGGAAATGATATGAATATTAGCAAGTAATTAGGAGGTTTAAATAAGCTAACCCATGTAAAATCTAGCTCTGTGCTTGTCACACAATCAGGACGCAGCAAATGTCAGTTCATCTCTGCAAAGCATGATGGTTTGTGCAGGCTACCTTCTGAATGAAGTGTCTTCACATGGACAGGGGGAGGAGCATTGCTGATGAAGGTGTTCCCTATGAGGTGAGTTTAACAGGAAATCATGGAAATAGATCAGGGCCTGAGGATGTTGTCCCAAGTATAGGGAAAATAATATTTCCTGTTTTGCTCCTTCTTACCTTCCTAGCTTTGAGTAAATTGCTTAAACTCATCAATAATTAGTTGTTTCATCAGGCAGTCAAAGCTAATGATATTTTTCCTGCCTACCTCCCAGTGGTATGTGAAACAAACAAGAGGGTGAAAAATGTTTTCTGGGCTAGAGAGAGTGCAGTCCAACCATGAAGGCTATGTTTTCAATCCCTGGAAGAGAGAGACTGAGTCAATTCCTTTATATAATTGAATATATACTTATTGATTGCTTACTATAGGCCAGTTATTGGACTAGAAACTTATGAACAAAACGGATATGACATACTTCTTATTCTTGTGGAGCTAAGAGTCATCTTTCTAATCCCTCTGAGATTGGCACATTGTAGATATTCATCAATTATTTTTCTAAATTGAATTGAATCGAAGCCTATCTGATGAGAGTCTGAGCTCTCCTGATTAAAACACCTGTCAGGCATTTTCTGGGACAAAGTGGGCTAACTAAACTCTATGACTCATCAAGTACTTCATATAGTTTATATGTTCAGGTGTGAATATTCTTTAATGGGGTTTGGATCCCAATAAAATTCATTTTGTTGTTTTTTCCTCATAATTTAATTTACTTTAGGTACCTTTGGGTTGGTTTGTTTGCTAGGAGGATTAAATATTCTCAGTTTGTTGTTAGTCCTTGGTGTATTTTTATACTCATATGTTTATTAAAATGCTTTAGGAAAACATAATTTTTGTTATTGGAAATGGGAATAAAATGAGAGATGAACACAACAATAAGAGTTGTCTTATAAAAACCTGGATCTAATGGGAATGGTAAGTATCCACTTTGGATGGACCATGGAGTGTGTGAACCCAGAACCGTTTACGTTGATTACTAAACCTCCCTGTATCTCGTGCGATAAGAAAGCAACAGACAAATTTATGTTCCAGTGGGATGACTACTATTACTATTATTCTACAATGCCCATTTCAGAAACTATTTCTAAAAGAAAAAATCTGATACAAACACCCTGACCTTTGCCCTTGTGCTAAAGGGCCTTTTAACCAGAAGAAAGGCCCTAAATATTAGACTAAAAAGATCTTAAGTAGGTATACCAGTGACAAATAAAGAATACACAGGAAGATATCATTCTCTTGCTTCCCTCCTCCTATGCCAAAGTATGTCCAATTGGTTGTGCAATAACAACAACTTATACCAATGTACCCCTGTTGCTCCTGGAGTCTAACCAATTGGATGTGATTGCGGAGACAATCGGATCATGTGCTTGGACTGACCAGGGCCAGGGGCCACGGCTTTCCAGTTCTGCAGAACTATGGAATTTATCCACACAAAGCACTCTGGAGAAGACACTGGTGTCAGGGACAGAAAAAGTTTTAGGTGCATCTTTAGAGCATCGGGCTTGGAGTGCCTTTTCTGGGTTACCCTGGGGGAGTTGGACAATGGGTTCCTGCTATGGAACCGGGAGGATGTTGGAGACACTGATAATCTGTGAAGTCCATCACAGCTGGAACTCTGTATTATCTGAGATAAATAGCATCACCATGGTGACAGGTATCTTTTTAGTTAAAAGTAAGATATCTCCTTTTTAAGTGACAGGTAATTAGAATTGTTATCTTTGCTTTAGAGGAAAACCATAAAAGGAAAAGATATCCTCAATAGTATGAAAGAGAGAAAATAAGAAATACACTAAAGTCAAGACCCAATCTCATAATAGCTGTGCAACAGTTAGAAAGAAGCCTATGCTGTTGCAGAGAGAGTCTTCTAGACACCATGATGTGCAGCGTGTACTGGAACAGCTGAGGTCATATGCCAACATGACCTGCTCATTTGTTTAGTCCTTAAAAATGTTGATTATTATACACCAGAAGTGATTTAAGATACACTGAAGTAGGTGAGCCACTGGGGCCTTCTCTTTGACTTTTTAATAAAACTGTTCTGGCACCTTGATTGCATCAGGATTAGAGTACCCTTTTTGGGTTGCCCTGGAGAAGCTGGGCAGTGGGTTCCTGCTACAAGTGGGTACCCAGCTCTTGGTGGAGAGTCCTATTTGAACATGGAAATCTTCAGCTCAAGATGCAAACAGCAATGGCTGCTGTAAATTCTGATGGAAGGATTCTTTGTAAGTGGAAAGCTATGCTTTTTAAAGTTTACCTGCATTCGATAATGTTAAATGTTGACTATAAAAAAAATATTTTCTATTCCCTCAAAGGATATTATCTGTATGCTTTCAACTTTATAATTCGGGAATAAGATAACTATATATCTTCAATTGTAACATTCTTTTGACTCCCAGCAGTGAGGACATAAATTCTATACAGCTTATGATTGTGTACTTAAGCAATGCTGGTGTACTATGGTTCCTATCTTCCTATAGTGTTGACTATTGGAGTCCAGAGAGAACCCATCAATAGAGGTTTTGCTTTTCATTCATTTCTTTCTCTCCAGCTTTCCAGTGTTCATAAAAGACAGTGGATCGAGAACCAATTTATTTTGCTGAAAACTCTGCAACATGTAGCTCTAGAAAATTGCAAATTGGTGATTTACTGGTGGGTACTTTTTAAGTAAAGAAGTTACAGATGAAAATTTTATTTCTATTGTTCCTACACCCAATCTCTCAAGATGTCTGAGAGTTTTCTTGCTTACTATAATATAAATTATCATGAATACTGAAACAAAAGATTAAAACAATAATCCATACTATCTATTCTGTAGATTTTTAGCCCACAGCTTTTATACCATGGCTTTACCAATCAAGCAAATATCTTTAAAAATCTTTATTTTTTACTGTTCAAATTTGCTTCTTAATTATCCTATAAACACCCAAATGATGCTAAGTTACCCTTATATGGACACCGAAAGGATATGGACAAACTGTAACAAAAGTATATTTTTCTGTTTTATCTTCTCCCACACTATAAAATAGTCAACCCTTCTGTCCAGCCTTTGGGTTTTCCCCAGCAAGAACTGGGAGTCTCTAGTGATTGTCTCTTGTTTTCACTCCATACAATTATTTTCAAATCATGGGTAATACCTAGGGGACGTCTTAAAGATTCTGATTTCCAGGACCCCAACACAAATTTACTAAATATCTAAGAGTGTGGCTGGGAGTTTTATTTTTAAAAGCTCCCTAGGAAAAAAAAATTAAGCATATTATGGGGGTACAAAAGTTTAGGTTATGTGTGTTCCCTTCCCCTCCTTCCCTCCGGAGTCAGAGGTTCAAGTGTGCCCATCTCCCAGATGGTGTCCATCGCACTCATGGAGTACTATTCAGCTGTAAGAAACAATGGTGATATAGCACCTCTTGTATTTTCCTGGATAGAGCTGGAACCCATTCTACTACTAAGTGAAGTATCCCTAGGAAATTTTCATGCCATTCATTCCCAGAATGGCAATTTCCTGAATTTCTCACCACCCAAGCTTATTGTTTTGCAGGAGCATGAACTTAGGGGCTGCAGGACATTTGCCATTTATTCTCTTTTCCTCTCCCTTTCAGCAGTGACCTAATGACGTCTGCTGTTCCCAAAGCTCAATGTCTCCCATGCATCCTCTTCCTTCCACCATTACATTGGCCTCTCATAGCTCGGACCAGCATGCTCATCCCCTGTCCCAAGGGAATCCAGCAATCCCTCTAGGAAAACTCCCTTCCCTCCTTTACATTATCCCTGTGTATGCTTGGTAACTTGTAGAAATTTTGGTAAACTATTCACCTTTCTTTATATCTATTGCCATCTACTTTTTCCTCATCTGGTTATAATTCCTGGTAGAAAAGAGTGAAAGTAAAGGAGAAATTTCATAGAAGACACCTGAAGTTTATTCCTCTCTTTAACACTGAGCTTTCCTGTCTTACTGCCCTCAGAGTGAAAGCTAGCTAATGCAGGGATTTGGGGGGGGTGGGGGTTTGAAATAAAACAAAGGGCCCCTTCTGTGTATCCAGCACATGCCTGGACACAATGGAGACATGGAAGGACACAGCTTCCCATGATGAAGGGAAGTTGGGCAGAATTTCAGTCTCTACCCTCTGTTTGGTGAGATGCTTGTGTAGATTGCATAACTAGCACAACCATAAACTGAGGGCCAGACTGCCTGTTGCCCAGCGTTTCCCAGTAGGCTGCCGTGTTCTTTGTACAAAACCAACCATAGGAAGGTTTATCCCTCTGACCCTGTAGAGCATGGTAAGGACATCTGAATACTGGGTCACACAGCCAGGACTCCCACGGAGAGCTCCCCAGGGAATAAATGATCTGTTCCAAAACATGCATATTAAATACAGTTCATGTTTGCATGTTTGTAGACATAGAAGTTACAAAAATATTTAAAGAGTTTCTCTCTTTTAGACATTGATCAGTTGACCCACCCTGCTTATCTTACCTAGAGATAAAATGCCCATGAAGAATTCCTCTTTTACTTTTGCTATTTCAATTGCATTTTCTTTTTTCTCCTCCTATATTTTACTTAACATAGTTAATGTTTTTCCGGGAAAGGATTTTTTGCAGTTATACTCTGTGTTCTACTTAATACATTTCTTGTTATTTGATAGCTCTGTTTACCCTGAAATTGTCCATGTATATGGAGTTCATGGGTATAGAAACTTGATGTCTTAATATTTTGCCTGTCTTTTTAACATTTTGGTATAATACTAGTAAAATTTATAAATTATTAATATTTACTACTTTGTGCAAGATTCTGATCTAAGACTGTATGTGTGTGTGAGAGAGAGAGCATAGGTATATGTGTGTTTATATGTACATATATGCATGCATTTGTATGTGTAAATGTACACATTTTTTTTATTCTTATTCTTAAAATGACTGCAAGTTCTGAGTTATACACATTTTAAAAATGAGAAAAATGAGTCTCAGAGAAGTTAGAAAAGTTCTGCCAGTCAGCAAAACAGAAAAACATACTCTATACTGTTTCCTCCTTCTCCTAAGTCTTTACACTTTTATAAGATGACTTTTATAAGATGACCACTAGGTTCTACGACAACAACTGGCAGACCAGACAATTTTCTTGATCATAATTTAGCAATGGCAGTAATTTTTTGTGTGAATCACTTTACTGTCTTTAGTATATGTTAGTAAGAGAGAAGTGTCATCTTCACAAAACATCGTAAGGATTCGTACATTCTCTCCTGAGTTCTGGTGAAGAGAAGGTCTATACAAAATAAGGCAAAACCACAAGCAGAACTGAAATCAGGACTTTCTGCTCCGTCTGTACTGCAATCTTAGACTCTGTTGGCAGCAAGACTCTTCATTCGAATGGGGCAGCGAGGGATTTCTGTTTATGACATTCCAGAAACCTGCTTGGAGTACTTGTGAGTACAAAAACTCTGGGAAAGTTTCAGTATAATTTCCCATGTTTAAAAAAAAAGGAAAAGAAAAGAAAAAGAAAACATGCCTTCCCGAGAATTACCCTATAATTAAAGCCGGATGAGAATTTCATTCATGCATTTGAACAAATATTTATTAATGGTCCACTATGTGGCAGGCCCTCTGTTAGACAAAGAGGAGAGGACACACAGACAGTCCTCCATGGCTTATCTTCTGTCTAGGGGGAGAAATGCAGAAAACCTGGGGAAACCTGGGGTGGGGGGAGGGGAAGGGAGGCTGCGTGAATGGGAGCCATGTGACAAGCCAGGGGAAAAGTATCCAGACAGGATGAAGCGAATGGGCAAAGGCTCCAAAGGAAAATAGGACTAGTGACTTCAAGGATTGAGGGCTGTCAATATGGCTGAAACTGAGTGAGCAAATGTCTGCATAGCAGGGCTTAGACTCTTCTCTGTCTGATACAGCCGGCTGGGGGGCAAGGGAACATTTGTAAATGAGAACCATTTTACAGATATTTCCTGTAATTATCCACCAGTGTTGCTGTGGAGCATGATTGATTCAAACAAGCTGCTTCTGTGCGGGGTGCTTTTCGCTCTCTAGCCCTTTCTCTCCCTAACAACTGTCTCTGGAACAAGAGAATGGCAGGTGAGTGCCTTGGAATAGGGATTATGTCTGAGCATTTTGTAGTCATTCTATGTCCAGTAGGTTATGTATGGAACCTGAAGAAGTCACTCTTCTTTTCATGGGCACCTAGATTGGGTTCTAACTGCCCCAATTGTGTTAATACTCTTCTTAGACAATGAGCACTCTTGCTCCATCATGGCCATGGAGCTGTTCTTGTTCTTGTCTTTCTGAAAAAGTGTCTATCTGCTGCCAGGTCAGAATCCCAGGTAGCTGTCAGTGGAAACTTAGCACAAGGGGAAATGAAGTATGCACCAAATTTCACATTGTTTCTGCGTCAATCAAGGCTAGAAAAAGCATTCAATTACTTGGCTAAACAGCTAATTCGATTAACACCCAGGGTGGATGGGTGCAGCTGTTTTTTTGTTTTTTTTTTTTCAAGGATTTCTCCACTATTTCTCAGTATGGCTATACTTTTTATAACAACAGATACCCAATGGGAATGTTTATCCTCTAACCTAAGTTCAGTTTACAAAAACAGCCTAGTGTGATCCCTCTAAACCATTTTTATTGGTAAAATGATCATTTTGCAATTCCCAGAATCTCATAGTCTTGATTTCTAAGCCTGAATTGAAAATGCAGCATGATGCCTTTTAAAATCCCAGAGCAAAGACAGAATGGGAAAGATCAGATTACAATCTCTTTTCTCTCTCGAAGTATAAAGCAATTTGTTTGGAAAGAAAGCAATGCTTTGGTTAATAAATATTTTTGTTCATAGAAATGTTGCCTATATAGTTTCAACTTAGCTTTTAGTTGGGCTTTGGTGGGAGAGTTTTCAAACTGCTCCTAAGAGTGGATTTGATTCAAAGGGTTTTAAATATTTTAACATATTTGAATTCAATAGTATCCAAATAAACTGCTTCTATCAATCTGTCCAATGATTGAGCTATAATATTTTAAAAATAATCTGCAGCATGTGTGTTTATGCTGTATATTCTCTGTTTGCATGTCCGGATTTATTCTCTGGTGCAGTTGGCCCTGGGCCCTGGGAAACTGACCTGTCTGGACTTTCAGGAAAGGATTCTTGTCCTCTGGATTCCAGTTGGCTTTGTCAATAGCAGGGACTGTAGCAGATAACAGGCAGGAAGAGAACAACAGTGATTGTCCTCCTGCTTGGCCGCCATCCTCTTTCTAAGACCATATCTCCTGCCCGATAGGCTCAACCCTCTCTCTTCTTGCCCATTTGGGTCTAGGGCTGGTAATGCTCTCTGTTTTGTTTTTCCTTTTTGATTCTTCTTCACTTTTCCCAACCTCTGGAAAGCAGTTCATCTATTAAACTCTCCCCATACCTGTTTGAGTGGACATATAGCATGACAGTCTAATTTTGCATTTTTGAATTGGTTGAGACACAAATTCTTTAATTCCATATTTATTGGACATTTTATTCCAAAGTGCCCATGGATAATTAAAAGGAGAAAAAAATGTCTTATGATTGAGAATTTAAAAAACAGTGAAAATTTCCCATTACACCCTTCCTAACTCCCATGTGCCACTTAATAAATAGGAGCTATGGTCAGACTGTCTTGAGGCACCTGCATAGGACTGTGGCTTATAGCTATTTTTGAGGTTGCATAATGTTCTTGAGATTGAAAGACAGACAAAGCACAGCCCAAGGCCATGTTGGGACTCTTTGGTTTATGTGTATTGTGTGTATGTGTCAGGAGAGAGGGGGGTCAGAATGTGAGGAGATGTGGAGAGGGAGGAAGGAGCTTCAGGGCATTGTGTTCTTCAGAGGCAAAATCACACAGGATTCTAAATCAAACATTCATTGAATCAGAATATGGTGACTTTTAAATTGAGGCCCCAAGATGTGGGGCCGAACAGATGAGAGAGGTGAAATGATATGCAGTTTTCTTAGGAAACCCCTGTAGTTTGGTGTCATCTAGAATTATCCTCCCTGTGGTTTAAATCTTTCTGAAATTGAGCAACTTTTATGCAGAAGTTCTTGGATTTTGGGAAAACAAGCCCAGCTGAAATTTATATTATATATAGTATGTGGAATGTATGAGAGTCCGATCGAGGTGGTTTCATGTAACCACTAAATTGTATGAAAAGTTGTTCCTTCCATCCCAAAGAAAACAAAGTCATCTTAAATACTAAGATTAAAAAAAATCCAAACAACAAAAACAACTTTCATAGTAGCCAAGTTAAATTCATTCTTAGCAAATGTTCCCACAGAATAAACATAACATTTTCTTAAGCCCTGGCCAGTTAAACAAATGTGACTTTAAAGAAAGGGGGTGTTAAATATTTCTCCTCTGACCATGTTGTCCAAAAGTAGTGTGGGTATAATATTTTTGAAAGGCATTTGGGATGTTTCTCTTTTTTTCCCTCTTTCATCTAATTTTCCCCCAAATTTTGTTTCCTTGGATACTTTAAAATCCAACCCAAATTGTCTTTTACATCATGAATGATGATAGACACCTAGATAATTCTGGGATCATGCATTTGGGGTTTAAGTGCTTTAGTCAAACAGTGAAGTTGAAACAAAACACTTTATTCTTTATCATTTTTATTGGCATGGGAGCTTAGTTCTCATGAAGACAGACATCTTTCCTGTTCACAGTCTAAAGCTTTTAGCTTATTCTCAGAAGAGATAATAAGGCAGAATTAGCACAAACTTAAAGTGCTCTGGATTAGACATGGATATAAAGAGAAAAATGATCCTTGTGATTTTTGGTCTCATAATTGCTAGGGAACCGCAAGGGTTTTGAAACTGCTTGTATTTATAAGAAACTAGTCAGATGGCAATAGTTTCATTGCTAATAGCCATAATACAAATGCAAATGGGAAGCTGCATAGTCAATTGTCTAAGAGATAAGCCATGGTGGCAATTAGCCTCTTAAATTAAAATCCCAGTTCTGCCACTTACCAGGCCTGTGACTTTGGGCAAGTTACATAACCTCTCTGTGCTTAAGTTTCCATAAAATGAGAATAAAGATAGTATCTATTTTATCAGACTGTGGTGGAGATAACATGATTCACATTTCAAAAGTATTTAATGTATATATGTAACAAGTGCCTGAGAGTGTTGGTTCTTGTTTTTAATAGATGAAAAAGACTTGGGTTCTTTTTGGCATTCTAGACTTAGTGATTTTCCTGATCTGCTGCTTTAAGTATCACCTCCATAATAAAAAAGATTGTTTACTGTTTTTAATTACTGAGGGCCAAACATCGTTTTAACCATTTTTCTTTCATTAGCTCATTTAATCCCTGCAGTGAATTTAGGAGGCAGGTATGGAAAGGAAACTGGGTCTTAACTGTTGGAGTTTGGTGACTTCACAAAAATATTCTATGTATCTTCACTGAGTGTATTTTCATAAATAGTGTAACAATCAAATAAACCACTTAAGACTATTTGATTTGCATTATCTATTTAAAATGCTGCAGGTATTTGCTATTATTGATAACCATTTTCCTCACTTTCACCTTCCAAAGACCTAGTAAACATAGAGGTTTGAGGTTTGGAGTAGGAGTGTGAAACTCTCATTAAGAATTAACATTTTTTACTCACTACTGTAACATTACCAGCTTCTCCCTCTGAAACTTGATAACTAGAAATTTTCCATCAATTAAACAAAAAACTGAGTTCATTCTGGCCACTGCTATCGCCCTATGATTTGATATCTTATGTCTTCCAACTCTTCTTTCTGCTGGCTACAAAGTAGCCTCATTATATTTTGAAGTGCTGTGATGATACACTCTGAGAATTGGAGAATGTTCTAGGGAATCTAAGTTTTTGGAAAGTAAAATCATTATCAATTAGTATTCATTGAGAGCCCACTGATTGTGAGGAACTCTAGCAGGTACTCAGGGTATATGGATAATGAAATTATAAATTTTTCGATTTTCATTCTCCCTCCTCCAATTATGTGCATTAAACTTTGGTAATTTTGTTTTTTAGTGGTGATTTCTAGTATATTTAAAATACTTTGGCAGCCTATTAAAAATAAGAAGAGGTACACGCTTAGATAAAATATTGGCTTGAAATGTTTTAATATGTATTAGTCCTGTCATAAGCTGCCAGTTCTTCATTTTTTTTTTCTTAAGTTTATGCATTGATTTACTAGAAATGAAAACATCCACATTAGTATGATTCTATATTTGCACATCTGGCATATTCTAATCGGATGAAAGTAAACATGTAACTATATCATGCTTAAATGTAACGTTTTAGCATTTTTTCATACAGAAATCGAATTCAAATATACTGGAAAAAAATCCCCATTTTGATTAATTTGTGGTAATATCAACCTCCAAATAAACACTGGGTACTCTGCCCTAGCATATTTTTTTTAAGCTTTCAGAATTTGCTTTTATGGTACCTATTATTCCCAGATGACAGGACATGGCGCTGAAAAGTATGGGAAAATATGGTTAGACTAATGGGTTTCCTGCCGACGAAATCATTCTGAACCATTTAATGCGGCTTCTATATTATCTCACTGTTGATTAAAGCAGAGGCAAATTACAGTACTGGAATCTCTTTAAGAGAAATTATCTGATGAACTGGTTCCCGAAGAGGTGGGGAAATGTGATACGACTGTGTGCTTGAGATACATCGTTTTCAAGCAATGCCTTCATGAGATACAGTCATGAACAGTGAACTTGTATTCCCGATGGAGGTGTCACTCTGATCATGGCACATGTATGTCAAGATGATATCTGAGCTGAAGATTGTTTTTCAACTTTCTTAATTTACAGACCTCCAAAGCTCCTGCTCAGATAAAACTTCGGAACCTGAATACCTTGGCTGTTTTTCTGCATACAGGAAATTAAAAATGGCTTCTTATAAAAGAAGGATGTCAGAGGAGAACAGGAAAAAAAAAAAGACGGAAATGTGTCAGAGTTGATTAATTATTGGAGTTAAAAATATTTCCATTATAAATGGTAGTGGAGCAGTGATTTAAAGATGCATTTTAAATGATGATGGCTTTATGATTTAGATGTCATTTGTTCAACACAGAGATCCTAATGTTGATTGATGGGCTTATAGATGTCTTTCTTGGGATTTGGCAGACAAAACTGATGTCAATGCATTAAATCAAATGCTTCCACATCTTTTAGTTCTATTATAACACTCAAAGCATCATTCACAATGATCTGAAAGACTCATATGCGGGGTTATGACAAATGAAACCCACTTATCTCATCCAGATTATATGACTATTTTCCAAACCCTTTCTTAATATCTTGCCTTTTGAAGCTATGCCATGATAATTTCAGACATTTTTCTGTTTCTGTGTATTGATATTTTCCCTCATATATTTTGGCATTTGATTTATCTTCCCTGAATTGTCACCAGTTTAGCGTTGGCAATTTTTATGGTGCCTCATGCGTTTTACACAATAAAGACAAAACCTATTTATGCTCAAGTCTGCTATGGTTGCATGTTACTGTTATGGAAAAATTCAGAAAAAGCATTTGGAAAAAAATAAGCATAAGGATAAGGAATAAAGCATAGAAGATATAAAGAATAGAATTTATGTAATTCAATTCCAAAATAATGCTGAGGTCAAAACATCAATCTTAAGTTTGAGAACACTATCACTGATTTTTCTTTTTAAATAAAATAGGAGACAGCAAGGAAATAATATCAGCAAAAAATTACAGCAATACTATGGATTGCTATTTCTAGTTTTGATCCTTCTGACATCAATCCAATCCAGGCTAAATGTAGACATAATTTGATTTTGCTGTGTGAAAAGTAGATTTTTGTACTTCTTGAATAGTAATACCATATGGATTAGTATTATAGTAAGCTGAATTTGAGAATATTTCTGTACTAATTCATTTACCATATCTGAGTAGTCTGAAAAAAATGACATAACTTTCATAAATATAATACTTATCATGCTTGTGTAGTTCATTGCCTCCCAGACTTGAGTTCTTAAAAAGGAAAGATTATGTCTTATTCTTCTGTATAGCTCCACTTCTCAGCAAAACACCTGTCATAGAGGAGACATTTGATAAATATCTGACAAATTTATCTAAAGGAGAGGCAGATTATGGTACAGATGTTCTACCTCAATGTAAACCAGTAATTTTTTCATTCAGTTATTCATTTATTTGTTCATTTGAATGTATATTAAGTGTCTACTGTGACAATCTGTCTAAAATATATTTGAGTGACTAATTATATGTCTTAGGCTAAAGATACATAATAAAGTATGATTTTTAATAGACTGTGGGAAGAGGCTTCTATTATGACTTAGAAAATTAGAATTCAAGACATGCTATTTGAGAGACACACGATGAACACAATCTTCCGTAATGCTTATGCATCATTGTTTAAACTATAGCACAACTACTAACTACAATAGGGGTCAGCAAACTGTACCCTGGGAGTCAAACCTTGCCTACTGTCCATTTTATAAATATTTATTGGAACACAGCCACAGTCATTCATTTACATATTGTAAACAGCTACTTTACTGAGGCAGTGTGGAGCCTTTGAGACAAAGATCAGTGGCTTATAAAGCCTAAAATACCAGGTCTTTTACAAAAAAACTTTGTCAACTGATGACCTAGAACCTACGTAACAGTAATCTTTATAAAGGTGTAGGCTGTATTTCAGCATGGCTATTTAAACAAGATGGAATAACTTAAGCAATTTACTTAATCTCTCTAAGCTTGGCATCCTCATTTGGAAAATGGGAATTGTTGTAAGGACCTAGTTGTTTATTCTAAGTAAAGCACCGGGGAAACTGGTCCTCTGATCTCATTCTCAGTCTAATACTTCTATGGAGTTAGAATACCTTTGAGTAACACAGGCTGATAGAATTAGTGTATCGGAGCAAATGGCAAGTGATATTTAGATTGATTTTCCTTAAGTAGGCACTTGTCTAAAGATCTTTACAGGTTTGCTCTTGAATTTGAACATTAACGTGTAAACATTCCATAAACAGGAAACATTTCAGAGAGTGGAAACTCTTTTGTCAGCATTATTGTCAGAGGCATTAATAATAATAATCACTACTGTTTGAGGTCTTGAAATGTGCAAGTCATGGTGCTAAGTGCTTCAAAATATTATGGCATTTTATCCTCAGGACACTGTGAGATAGGCGTTATTTATTTGGATTTCAATAAGTACCCTACGGCTACAGTCCCTAACCCCTGGATCTCAGATTGGTACTGGTCCCTGTTGCCTGTTAACAACAAGGCCGCATGGCAGGAGGTGAGAATTTTTCAAGGGAAAAAGAGAATTGCAATGGACATGTTAATATTTCCTTTTCCTTTTCTTCTTCTTTTTTCTTTTTTAATTTTTTCTTGTTGTTGTATTTCATTTCAAAGGAAAACTTCTGCTGCTGGGAGAAATGTTTGGAAAATATTTGAGAACCATCAATTGGAGGATTGCTGTTGCCAGATCTTTACATCATGTTCCCATTGCTGACCAGTGTAATCCGAGATTTCTCCTAGTTTTTCCACTATTCTAATAAAGTTATCATACCTATTTTGGGTTCCCTTAGTAGAACGATTGTCCTTATGTCCAACTGTCCAACTGTCCTGATGAAGCAGTTGAAGCAGTCAGCTATTTTGGTCATCACTGTTTCGTTTGAAGTATTATAGTTAATATTTGGGGACCCAGAGAGTGTAGCCTTAGCAACCGAAACAGCGCTGGACTCAACATTAACTCAGTAGTGAATGTGGTCAGGGGACATGGAATTTGGTAACTTCAGGAGAGGATGATTTGGAGCTGAGGTTTAGTTTGAGATTCAGTTTCAACTTTGTAAATTCCTGGTGGAGATTTTTAGGTCCATATAACATAAGGCTTATTGGCATAACTCAGGGTCATCCGAGTTTGATCCTGCCAGGCTGCTCCCTTGGGATTTGAACAGAATGAAATTTAAGTGTTGAATTCATTGTTTACATATATACTTTCCCTTAAACTTTTGTGGTCTCTATATTTAAGGAAAATAGAGATCTCTTTGTTTAAGGAAAATAGCTTATATTTTAAATATTTTTTGTGGCATATAAATGTAGCCAATTTTATTTTTCACATATTTTGGCAACATCTTTAAGTATTGTATGTCAGACCTCATAAGGACGTGAGAAGATTTAAAGATATTATTATAAATCTTCAATACGTGTAAAGAGCAGAGATCATTGATATTTGCGAGGGACAACACTGGAATACTTCAAAAATGAGATTAACAAAAAAGTTATAAATTTTTCTAGGATCTTCACAGTATTGCCTGGGTTTGACTTTAGATTCAACTCAGGCCACCTGCACCAGGTGTTCCACTTATAAGTGAAACTTGCTGCCTCAGAGGGAAGCAATGCGTCGCAGTGCTGTCATGCCTTCTCTAGTGCCATTCCCTCTGCTAGTAACGCCAGCCCAACTCAATTCATCTCACCTGGCGTTTTTCATTTATTCATTTGACCAATTCCCATTTTGCCCTTTTAAACATTCCTCAAGTTATCAGTGTAGGTTTTTCTGGCCCTTCCACGCAGAATTAATTGGCCTGCCACGACGCCAAATACATCTTTTATTATGAATTATTTACCTGCCCATCTCTTCCATTAGTGCATGTGTTCTTCACAGGACAGGGCTGTACTTATTCCTCCTGTGTTTCGTCTCATGTGCTTTGTGCCGAGCCTGGCATATAGGAAACAATGCATAAATACTTGGTCACTAGGACTATGATCCTAGGTTTGCTAATTATGCAGTCTAACTTTGAATATTTGTAAAAGATACACATACACACATTCTATAGAGAGTAAGGCTGTTTTAGGGAAAATTAAATTAAAAAAACTCACTCTCTGACTATGTCGGTGCAAATGGTAAGGTCTATTTCATCATCATGAGAATAAAGGCACATCTTTTTAATGTTGAGTATCTTTACTCCAAGTAGTAGGGACCAGAATACACTCTTATTTGTTGGATCTTTCCTGTGCCTCTTAATTGTTACTGTTATCCAAGGAGCAAATTTTTCTGAAGTTTGTCTCATTTGTTGGAAGCCAGAATTCAGACACATGCAGAATTCAAACATCACATGTAGCCCTAGAAAATGGCCAGCGAGAAAGCAGGAGGGCTCTTTTCTTTTCTTTTTTATTGTAATAAAATATAAATAACATGAAAATTACTATTTTGAAAGTGTATAATTCAGTGCTGTAAAGTACATTCACACTGTTATGCAGACAGCCCCAGTACCCATATCCAGAAATGTTTCATCATCCCAAACTGAAATTCTGTACTCTAAATACTAATTCCTCCTTCTCTCCGTTCCTCTCCTCCTCTTGACATCACTTTTCTACTTTCTGTCTCAATGAATTTTACTTTTCTTTTGACTTCTCTAGGTACCTCAGATAGGTAGAATCATACAACATTTATCCTGTTGCATCTGACTTATTTCACTTAGCTTAAGATCTTCAATGTTCATCCAGGTGATAACACTCATCAAAATTTCCTTCCTTTTTAAGGCTGAATAATATTCCATTGTATGTAATGTCACATTTTCTTTGTCCATTCATCCATTGATGGACATTTGGGTTGTTTCTACCTTTTTGGCTATTGTAAATAATGCTGCTGTAAATCTTGATGTACAAATATTTCTTCAAGTTCCTGCTTTCAATTCCTTTGAATATATGCCCAAAGCGGAATTGTTGGATCATATGGTCATGCTATATTTACATTTTTGAGGAACTTCTATGCTTTTGTTGATAGTAACTGCACCATTATGCATTCCCACAAGCATGCACAAGGGCTCCAATATATCCACATCCTTGCCAATTTGTTATTTTCTGTTTGTTTGTTTTAAATGTTATACTATCTAACCAAATAGGTGTAGGAGTGCTCATTATTTTGCTGTTACTGCCACTTCTAAAATTTACTTTGTGTCAAAAATATGTCTTGCATTGAGGAAGCAAACAATTCCAGTTGGGTAACCGATGATGTTTAAATAGCTTATTTTAAAATAATTTACTAAAAAAATAAAGTAGAATTATCTGCCTAACCAGGTGACTCTTGCTTTGACCAAAATGCATGTGTGGCAGTAACCTGTGTAACTTCCTAGTAAAGAATTGCTGAATGATTTTCCATGTGTCCTTTCCCCTATCATGGGTGATGTACCATATAATACAGTCCGTCAGCCTGCTTCCTTATTAAAGACCACAACAGCAGATCCCTAATGGGACATGTAAAGTGAGTAAGAAACAAATATTTGTTGTTTTAGGCTACTAAGATTTAGGATTTATTATCACAGTCTGACCTTCCTTATTCTGACTGATAATGATTCAATAATCATTTGTGAAATCAATATTATTATAATTCAGAAGTGCAAAAGCTATCATCCAAAGAGAAGACTGACAAGAACATTTGCCAATCCAGATAGTTTCCATTTTTAATCTAGTGAAAGGTTATTTTTAAAAATGTATAATATTAGATTTTGTAGTTCAGAGATTATCTAGATCAATATTCTACTAGGGAAAAACTACACTTTGCTATAGCCCTGCTGGCCATCGAAACCTTACCTGAATACTTATTATACTATATGAGGTAGCATGTTTCACCATAGAGAGTTCATCTTTAGAAAATATTTCATATTTTATGTATCCTTTTAACCTATCTACTAATTGTATAGCACTGCTATGTAAAATATAATTTCTATTTATCTTTATGTTTCAAAAAATGCAGTTATCTTTTTTCCCCTAGCAAGTTATTTATTCATTCATCTTCTCACAAATTCATTTATGAATTCATTCAACAACCACTTTTAAGTTCTAGTGTATGTATTATGTTTGGGACTGGAGGTGAATATTGTGTGTATGTGTGTGTTTGTGAGAGTTGTACTAGTTGATGCGTATTGAGACAATATCACATTGTTTCTATCCTGAAAAACTTTGCAGCCTAGTGTAATATACAGTCACAGTGGCCTTCAAGCATAGGAATTACCAGATTACAGTGATAAGTCAACATTTTGAGTGTGATAATAGTCATTTGGACATTGAGTGGTGACATTGTGAAGCCTGTGCAATGTAACCGGATAAGAGCAATCCTGTCCAAATACAATGTGCTATTTTACTCAGTGAGCACAAAGGATAGTTGGGAGGATATGGATGGATTCTTTTACCTTGAAAGTTCTCTCAAAATGGGGAACACAGTTCTCAGAGGAATAGATACTACTTATTGACACTTAAAGAATTTTTCCAACAAGCCATCTACATGATGCACAAATTTCCTTCTTTGATGAAAATCAAGGCATCAACTGTCATGTGTCGCATGACCATGTTTTGGTAAATGGCAGATTTCATATTTAATGGTGATTCCACAGATTATAATGCAGCTAAAAGATTTCCTGGTGACGTTGAAGTCATTGCAATATCATAGTGATGCTGGTGTAGAAAAAACCTGCACTGCTTGTCATATAAAAGTATAGCACAGACAATTAGGTATAGTACATAACACTTGATAATGAAAATAAATGACCGTTACTAGTTTATGTATTTACTATACTATATGTTTTATCACTATTTTAGAGTGTACCCCTTCTAGTTATATAAAAAAAGGTAATTTTAAAATAGCCTCAGGAGGTATTCCAGAAGAAGGCATTGATACCATGAGAAATGACAGTGCCGAGTATGTTATTGCCCCTGAAGACCTTCCACTAGGACAACACGTGGAGGCAGAAGACAGTGTTAGTGATGACCCTAACCCTAACCCTAACCCTGTGCAGGCCTAGGTTAATATGTGTGTTTGTGTCTTAATTTTTAACAAAAAGTTTAAAAAGTAAAAATAAACTAAAAATTATTAGAAGCAGAAAAAAGCTTATAGAAGAAGGATATAAAGAAAATATATTTTTGTACAGCTGTACGATGTTTGTGTTTTAAACTAAGTGTTATTACAAAAGAGTAAAAAACTTAAAAACATTTAGAAGTTTATAAAGTGAAAAAGTTACATAATCTAAGTTTAATTTATAATATTGAAGAAATAAAATGTCTTAATAAATTTAATATAGCCTAAGTGTATAGTGCTTATAAGGACTACAGTAGTATATGGTTATTTCCTAGGACTTCATATTTACTCACCACTCACTCACTGACTCACCTGGAGCAACTCCTAGTCCTGCAAGCTTTATTAATAGTAAGCACCCTATGCAGGTGTGCCATTTTTTACCTTTTTATACTGTATTATTACTGTACCTTTTCTAGTTTTAGACATGTTTAAGTACAAAAATACCATTGTGTTTCAATTGCCTACAGTATTCAGTACAGTAACATGCTGTATAGGTTTATGGCCTTATAGCCCAGGAGCAATGGGCCATATCATATAGCCTGGGCGCATAGCAAGCTTTACCATCTAGGTTTGTGTTGGTATACTCCATGAGGTTTGCACAATGACAAAATTGCCTAATGACACATTTCTCAGAACATATTGTGGTTGTTAAGTGATACATGACTGTATGTGACTAACTCCTTAACCTGTTTCCATCTGTCTTCCATTCCAACTCTGCTCTGACTGCTTGAGTGTCTCTGGAACATGGAGTTCATGTAGAGGAAGTTAGTGATGCTAGAGTTCTTAATGGATTTTCTGCGAAGACATCACGTGTCTGTGATGACATCATGGGCATAAGTGGTAAGGGGGATATTTGAATAAAGAAGGGTCATTCTCAAATCTGTGTTTCAGGAGCCTATGACTGGCATCACAATAGTAGAAAATAGAATGGAGTGACATTGCAGACAAGGGTTAAGAGGTCACTGGAATTATGCAGTTGAGAAATGATATTACATCAGTCATGAAGGGAAATCTTAAAAAGCAAAGTAACAATTCAGGAAGAGCCAGACTCTACTTCAGAGATTGCCTGGTCTCTAATCCCTAAAGAGAAGGAAAAATAATAAGCTAGATTAAAGGAATCCAGTTTATAGGAAAGTAACCAAAAAGCAAGTATTTGGGTATCGAAGTTACTGGAACAGGATTACTATGTGAGAAAGGACTCAATGAAAAAGGCAGGAACTCAAAATGTTAGATTTATGCTCATGAAAACTCCAACATTTACACAGAATGTATACCATATAAGTATTCTGCTAAACATATTAGAGATTAATGAATGGATGAGTAAATGAGTAAATAAATGAATAACTGAACGTCTTAACTCTTAATGTTTTCCTTGAGGGAAGACACTTGAATAGAGCACATATTTTTGGTTTGTGTTTTAACTTTATGACAAGGCATAAAATATTGTTGTCAAGTTGAACAATTCTCTTTGATAGAATAAAAGCTGTCAATGTTCACTTTCTCTGTTGGCTTGGACCCTCTGATATATTAATGCTGAGACATGATTAGATGTGCAAGAGATTTATCAAAAAACAGGTATCACTAAATAACAGTGATAAATAGTGATAGAAATTTAGGGAAGCTCTCCAAATGATAAAGCAAGAAGGAGCAAGAATTAGAAGGTAGAGCCTTCAGACTACAATGCTGTTCTCATACTTGAGAAAGGAGAGAGAAAGAAAAGAAGTTTTGGTAAAAAGAGTATAAGATTGCTGTAAAGTTTTGAGAAAGTTTCCATAAGTCTCATGAGGGGTCCCTGAGTTGATGTGGCTGATGTTCTCACTTGAGAAACAAATGGGCCAGCCCTGGGACCCTTTTAGCCTCAGTTATTGATTGGGAATAGCCTGGAGGAATTGAGGCCTCACAGTTAATAATGTGGTGGATTTCAAGCAGTTATAGCTGGAAACTGCCATTCAGTGATACTCCTCAGAGCAGGAGGTTCTTTTGTAGGGAGCTCTGAAAACACACCTCCACACCTGCTATACTTTTTTATCCTGGAAACTTTACAGATTAACCTTGAAATCTGAACTTCCCACTATGCTTCTGTTGGATATTTCTGCTGCATGAAATAGTCCAGAATTTCTGGACTGCCTATGAGAATGGCGGTCACAGAGTGATTATATGGATCAAGGATTTTTGTAGGACTCTCAAACTTGTACAAAACAGGCTGGGAAAAAACCCCAAAGATCTCTGTTTATTATGGGTTACAGTTTTTGTGAGAGACAGTAGATGAGACTGTCTACCTCATAAATGCCTGGGCATATCACTATTTGCTTTTCAGTAGATTTTAAAAATCCAAAATGACACAAAAAATAATATTCCAATTTAAATAGTTCCTTAATCTTGGAGACAACAAACCAGTATTAAGTACCCATCTAAGACTATGCAGACTGTATCGTGGGAACTACTCTGCCTTCATTTATATTTGGTGACATGTGGAACATAAAAATGTAAAGTGCATTTTGAACATATTTAAGACACAGCATTTACAAGAAAGGCTTAACTCAGAAAACAACTTTTCAGCTTCTTTGATTTAGATAGCTACATATTTCATGGAACTTGAGAATGGGAAACAAGCTGAGAGAGCTTCCAATTTAGATCTGCGAACCATTAGGGACCATTTGGAGGTGATTTTCTTCCTCTAAATATTCTAACTGAAACCTAAAGCTGTTGACCCCTCTTTCTTACTCCCTTTATACTTTTTCATATTTCTGAGTTTTAGAATTCTAAACAGAATTTAGACTGGGCCACCCCATTTTGGAAAGGTTGATTGAAAGTTTTAATGTATAGATAAAGCAAAAAAAAAAAAAAAAAAAAAGAAGAAGAAGTAGAAGGGAGAATTAATTTAACTGAAACTAGCATCCAGGTTCCTGGGCTTCCAAATCAAAGATTTCTTTTTTTCACCACACATTCTCAAAATCAAAATTACTCGAGCAAAAGCATATGTCACATCAAGGATGGGTGAAGGAATAATTGCATAAAATTAAACATGGAATCTGTGTCACAAGGAGACCAAGAGCACAAATGTTTCCTCAAAAAAATGGTAAGCAGAATGAGATTAGGAAAAATGGTAAGCAGAATGAGATTAGGAAAAATGAGCATAATCTAACCATTACCAGAAAGGAAATGGCACACCAAGGTTTACGATTAAGTGTGTTTTTCAGCAATGGGTCTATAAAGGTATATAAAGCTCATGACCTGTAAATGCATTAACCTTTATGGGTCTTGCATTCCCAAGAAACATCAGTGATGTTTTGGTAGTCATCAACATTATTTTCTTCTTTTTCTTTCTACATAGTTGTACCATACTTCACCTAGAACTGAGTTATCACCTCAAATAATAAAAATATGTGCATGAGCATGTAGAACCAGTTTAGTGAAAAAGATTCTGTGCAAGGGGTTACATGGAAGTGTCATCTGCTCAGAGGGCCATTTACATTTAAAAATTGCTTCCCACAATGGTTTCTCCTTAATTAAAGACAGCAGTCCTGTGGGTTTTGTTTAAACTTTGTTGGGTAACATAATGTATTCAATGAAATGTCAACTTCTTTTGATCACTGACACAAAAGGACTATTGGTATAGCTTTTGTCTTCATCCCCCCCCCACCCCCCAATCATCCCAACTGGTCATTCAACAAAAAGAATTCCAAAATGTCTATACTAAAGGCTACGTTTTTCCTCTTGTTAAGATGATAGTTGTCTTTGTTTGTGTGGCTATACCAAAATACTGTTGAGTGGGTGGTTTATAAAGAACAGAAACTTATTTCTCACAGTTCTGGATGCTGTGAAGTCCAAAATCAACCAGCTGGCACCTAGTGAGGCTGCTTTCCACTTCCAAGACGGAGCCTTGATGTTGCACCCTCCTGAGGGCAGGAATGCTGTGTTCGCACAGTGCAGAAGGTGGAAGGGCAAAAATAGGGTGAATTCTCTCCAAGAAGGTCTTTCATAAGAGTCCCTGGTATCTTTCATGAAGGCAGAGTCCTCATGACTCTATCACCTGCCAAAGGCCACAACTCTTAATACCATCACATTGGCAACACCTGAATTTTGAGAGGGCACATTCAAATCATAGCAATAAAATTACCCTTTCTCACTGGAAGATCTTTTAAATAAATTCTGTGCAGAACCCAGTCAGTTTCTGAGTGGAAAAACATGTTCAGGAAAATATATTCATCTGTTAAAACCTTAAACGGAATGAATTCACCATTTTTGTTTCTCATGGAATAAAACAAATCCTGGAAATTTCTAAAGCTGTGTTCAGTGGATTAGGAAATCCTATGTGTTTATATCAGGATAACACAGTGACTTGTATCCCTTATCTCCAGGCAGTTTCAAATAACTCGCTCATGGAAACACCACTGTCAACTTTTTCTTATCAGATATAACCACACATTTAGATTACAATCTTTCAAAATGAGCTAAAGATAATAATATGTTAAATTATAACATGTAAATTATTATATGTAAATAATAAATAATAATGTTATTTTTAACATCTGGTTTTATATTGATGACAAATAGTATTATCAATTAATTTTGCAGTAGTTTCATTATATTAAGCAATTTAAGTATAAAAATATTAAAGGCGACATATTTTCATTTAGTAAAAAGTCAGGAGTAGTCTAGCAAGCTGTTTGTGTTAGTACAATCAGGATTTCCTATAAATGTTTAGTAGATAGTTTTTCTTATTTTTAGAGATAGCCAATATTCACCATGTATTTTTTAATTAATATGTATATGTATATGCACACACTGATAGACACATATATATTTGGGGGATTGAAATTATATAAAAAGAATGACATAGGAATCTTAATTGAAATAATGTATCCCTTTCATATGTGAATCTATAAACTTCAACATCATACATCATTGTGGAAAGGGTGTTAATTATATTTAAAATAATAATATTTCCTATAATGACCAAAACTATAACTAGCATTTATTTGCAGGCACTGTTCAAAGCATTTTATATGTATTATCTGATTTAATCTTCATGACTGCTCTATAAGGTAAATATCATCCCCCTCATTTTATATAAAAGAAAACTGAGGTTTGGTTAAACATGTTGGATAAGTCATAAAATTAGCCAGTGAACCCAGGAAATCCAACTGAAAGTCTCTAGTTTTTTCATGAGTCCTGCTGGTTCCACAATGGCAACCCTTTCTCTAAGGCCTGAAAATTTTGTTTCCACATCTTTTTTAATGGTCCAGTTCAAATACTGTAGGATAGTGCCAAGAATATGGACCTTTTTTTTAGTGAAATAACCCAGAGTCTAAAAATATAACTAAATCTATTATTTAATTTAATATGACATTCCTTTAGGATTTCAAATTACTTGAAAAATTCATTTAAAGAAGTTGGTGGCCAAGATGATGGACTTGAATCAGGCTGTGCAATGCCATTCTCATGGAGAGGATAGAAAAATGGTGAATAGATACTCACCTTTGGCTCAATCATTTGAGCAAGAGCACTGGGAATCCAAGGAGGGGAGGTGGGAGAGAAGTGAAGAAGATAGAAGTGGCACAAACTTCTCAGCAGGACTGGAAGTAGTTAGGGAAGGCACCAACATGTGGGAAAGTGACAGAGGAGAAAATCCCAGGCTCTGCATTTCCCCTGAGGATACTCTGGACTGATACAGACACCTGACTGGAGACTGTGCAGCTGCATTGCTCTGGAAGGAAAGGAGAGCTTGCTTGTGAGCCCTGGGCATGGTGCTGCAGCTGGCAACACTGTAACATCCCAGCCATGGAATGCTACTTTTGCCTAAGCATTAGATCTGTGACTATAGTCTTCCCCTTGCCCTGCCAGGTGGTGAAGGAGCAAAGAATCCTGGTGCTGGTGTGTGCCTCATGGGGAGGTGATATACATTCCTGCCTCCACTGCTACCTGGGGCCCTGGTTAGAGCAAGAGACCAAGGATCTGGTACTGCTGCTATTGCCTAAGTGATTCTACTCAAAGGCACTTCCTGAAGGACTTCGATGGAGCATGTGCCCATAGCTCTTGGTGACCACTGTCCACTGCAAGGGTAGCTGACTACTGCCACCACTGTCACTGCTTGAAAAGCCCCAAGCAGGATGAAAGCCAGCACAACTGCGGCCTTTGGATCTGGACAATCTGCATGCCACAGAACCACACTGTCCAAACAGGCACTCTGGGTGCCATTCCCTGCTCTCCCAGTATACCCAACTCAGAGGATTTCTGGCCTGCATTCATGAGCTCTGCCTCCCTTGGACCTGTTCTATACTGAGTAGGTACCCTATTTTGTGGGTCCTCTCTGTCTGAGGGTCCCACTCCACTCCAGGCATGAACTGTGACTTGCTGGCCCACTGTGCACCAGGGGCTACTCTGCCCTGTGTTCTGTGGACCCATGGGGCAACTATGCCCTAAGCACCTGCTTTGCCTTGTGACATACCCTGCATGGACATTACACAGCCCACACACCTGGCACATCAGCTTCCCAGGCCTGTACACCTGAGCACCATGCCCAGCAGACTCTATACTGTATACAGGCCCTGTCCTGCCAGCCAGCTCTGTCTCATGTGTCCACCTGGCACCAGGGGCTGGCCCTGCCACAGTAGCCCACTGGCAAACACAGGGGAACAGGGAAGACACAGAAGAGCAGCAGTATTAATGTCTCACAGTGCATCGGTGTCTCTCTGCTTGGTTGAGCTTCCAGAGTAGCACTCAAACATACCATCCAGGGACCATTCTTATCTTCACCAAGTAACAGAAGTCTCAGCAGAGGAGAACAGGTGTATCATATCTGCTATCTGTTTTGAGCTAAGAGAAGTAGCCTCAGCTTAGGCATCAGCATAAAAACTCTCCAGCAACATGAAGAAACAGGCTATCTTGACACCCACAAAGGACCAAAATAGCTTTTCAATAATTAACTCCAACCAAAAAGAAATAGTTGAAATGACAGATGTGGAATTCAGATTATGGATGGCAAGTAAGATGAATGGAATTGAGGAGATGGTTGAAAATGACCTCAATGACAAAAAAAATAATTCAGGACATGTATGAAAAATTCACTGAAGAGGTAGATAACATGAGAAAAGATATAATAGAACTTAAAGAAATGAAAGAGTCATTTAGAGAATTTCAAGACACATCAGAAAGCTTTAACAACAGACTATACCAACCAGAAGAAGGAGTAGCAGAGCTCAAAGACAAGGATTTCAAAGTAACTAAATAACTACATCAGCAAAAAAATGCATAAAAAGAGAAAGAAGAATAAATAACACTGAGAGAAATATGAGATTATGCAAAGCAAATTAATACAAGATTATAGGTGTCCCTGAGGGATAAGAAGAAAAAGTGATAAGCATGGAAAACTTATTTGAGAGAATAATGGAAGAAAATTTCCCAGATATCACTAGAGGTTTAGATATCCAGATACAAGATGGCCATTGAACACCTGGAAGATTCATAACAAAATAAGATATAACCAAGGTATACAATCATTAGTATGATCAAAGTCAAAATGAAGAAAAAATTCCTACAAGCTGTGAGGTTAAAGCAACAAGTCACCTACAAAGGAAAACTCATCAAACTAATAGCAGAACTCTTAGCAGAGACAGTTCAAGCCAGAAAGGATTGGGTCTCAGTTTTAATCTTCTTAAAAGAATAAATGCCAGCCAAGAACTTTGTATCCTGCAAGACTAAGTTTCATAAATGAAGGAGAAATAATCTCTTTTCCAGACAAGCAAATATTAAAGGAATTTGTCTCCACTAGACCTGCCCTACAGAAAATGCTTAAATGTGCTCTATACATGGAACAGAACAGTCAGTACCAACCAATGTAACCCCCTCTCCAAAGTTAAAGCTCACGACACTTATAAAACATTAACACAAGGGAGAAAACAAAACAACTTGCTATCTCTCAACATGGACAGAATGATATTGCACAAATCAGTACTAACATTGTGTGAAAATGATCTCGATGCTTCTTTTAAAATATATAGACTGGCTGAATAGTGGTTTCAAGAAACTAACATGCAGGGATACTGACAGACTCAAGGTAAAGGGATAGAAAAAATATTCCACACAAATGGAAAAAAAAAGCAAGGAGGAGTAGCTATTCTCACATCAGATAAAATAGACTTTAAATAAGCAGTGATTATAAAAGACAAATATGGTCATCATATAATGATATAGGGAACAATTCAGCAAAATGATATAACAATCCTAAATATATATATACCTCTAATACAGAAGTTCCCAGATTCATAAATTAAATACTACTACATATAAGCAAAGAAATACACAGCAATATAATCATTGCTGGAGACATCAACACTCCACAGACAGAGCTAGACAGATCATTGAGGCAGAAGAGCAAGAAAAAAACACTAGACTTTAAAAGGACTATAGAACAAATGCTCATAACAGACTTCTACAGATCATTCTATCCCCAAACTGCAGAATATACATTCTTCTCATCAGCTCATGGGCCATTTTCCAAAATAGATCTTACATTAGCCCACAAAACACGTCTCATCAAATTCACAAAAATTTAGATCATTCCATGAACCCTCTCATATCACAGTGAAATAAATCTAGAAATCAACTCCAAGAGGAAATCTCAAATCTACACAACATCATGGAAATTAGATAGCCAGCTGCTGAAAAATCCTTGAGTCAATGATGAAATTAAGATTGAAATCAAAAGAGTTTTCAAACTGAATGATAATCATGACAAAACTATTCAAAATCTGTGGGATAGAGCAAAACATTGTTAAGAGGGAAATTCATAGCCTTAAAAGCTTACATCAAAAAGACAGAAATATCACATATTGACAACCTAATACCACACCTCAAGGAAGTAGAAGAAGAAGAAGAAACCATACTCAAAGCTAGAAGAAGAAAAGAAATAACAAAGCTCAGAGCAGAAATAAACAAAATGGAAAAAGTATAAAAGATAAACAAAACAGAAAATTAGTACTTTGGAAAGATAAAAAAAAATTGATAGACCTCTAGCTATATTAACCAGAAACAAAAGAGAAAGGACATAAATAAGCTTAATCAAAAATGAAAAAGGAAACATTACAACTGACACCACAGAAATACAAAAGATCATCCATGAATACTATAAAAATCACTATACACACAGACTAGAAAATGTAGAGAAAATGGATAAATTCCTGGAAATACACAACCTCCCCAGACTTAATCAGGAAGAAATAGAAATCCTGAACAGACCAATAATGAACAGCAAGATTGAAACAGTAATATTAATAAAAAATTTACCAATAGAAAAAGCCCCCGACCAGAGGGATTCACAGGTGAATTCTACCAGACCTACAAAGAAGAGCTGGTACCTACCCTATAGAAATTATTCCATAATATCGAGAAGAAGGGAATCCTCCCTAATTCATTCTATGAAGCCTGTATCACCTTGATACCCAAACCAAGAAATGACACAACAAACAAAAGAAAACTACAGACTGATATCCATTATGAATGTAGATGTAAAAATCCTCCCCAAAGTACTAGCAAGCCAAACTTTGAGGCATATTAAAAAAACATAATTCACCATGATCTAGCGGGTTTCATCGCAGGAAAATAAGTATGTTTTATTATAAGCAAATCAATAAACATCATCCGCCACAAAAACAGAAGCAAAACTAAAGACCGCAGGATCATCTTAATAGATACAGAAAAAGCATTCAATAAAATCCAGCACTCTTTCTTAATAAAAACCCTCAACAACTAGTCATAGAAGGAATATATCTCAAAATTATAAAAGCCATATATAACAAACCTACAGTCAACAAGATACAGGATGGGAAAATTTGAACATGTTCCCCATAAGAGCCAGGACAAGACAAGGTTGCCCATTATCACCACTTCTATTCAATACAGTACTGGAATTCCTAACTAGAGCAATCATGTGGAAAAATAAAAGGATATACAAATTGGGAAATAGCACTCCAAATATCACTGTTCACTAATGATATGAAAACCCTAAAGATTCCACCAAAAAAATGCCAAGAATTGATAAATAAATTCAGCAAAGTCTCAGATTACAAAATCTATTTACAAAAATCAGTAGCATTTTTATATTCTAATAACAGTCTAGCTGAGTGCCAATTCAAGGACTCAACACCATTTACAATGGCTACAATGAAAACAAAATACCTAGGCGTATACTTAACCAAGGAGGTGAAAGATTTTGATAAGGAGAACTACAAAACACTGATGAAAGAAATCATAGATGATACAAACAAATGGAAAAATATCCCATAGTCATCGATCGAATCAACATTATTAAAATGTACATAATGCCTAAAGTGACTTACAGAGTCAACACAATTCCCATCAAAATATTATGTCATATTTCACAGATCTAGAAAAAATAATTCTATGCTTCATTTGCAGCAAAAAAAGAGCCTAAATAGACAAAGTAATCTTAAGCAAAAAGAAAAAAAAATCTCAAGACGTTATATTACCTGACTTCAAATTATACCACAAGGGTATCATAACCAAAACATCATGGTACTGGTATAAAAGTAGAAACATAGACCAATGGAACAGAATAGAGAACCCAGAAATAAAATCATCTACTTACAGCCAACTGATCTTCAAGAAAGCAGACAACATGCACTGGGTAAAAGAAGCCCCATTCAGTAAATGATGCTGAGAAAAACTGCTACATACAGAAGAATGAAACAAGGCCTCTATCTCGAATTATATACAAACATTAATTCAAGATGGACAAAAGACTTAAATGTAAGGTATAATACCATTAAAAATTACAGAAGAAAATGTAGGAAAAAATCTTCTAGACATCAGCCCAGGCAAGGAATTTATGACTAAGATCTCAAAAGCAAATACGGCAGCAACAAAAACAAATAAATGGAAATAAATTAAATGTGAAACCTTCTGCACAACACAGTAAATAATCAGTAGATTAAATACAGAACATACAGAATAGGAGAAAATATTTGCACACTGTACATCAGAAAAAGGGCTAATGTCAAAAATCCACAAAGAACTCAAACAAATCATCTAAAAAAAAAAAGACAAAACAAGGCCATTAAAATGTGGGCAAAAGACTTGAACAGACATTTTTCAAAATACAATAGAAAACTGGCCAAAAGCCATATGAAAAAATGCTCAACAGCACTAATCATCAGGGAAATGCAAATTAAAACCACAATGAGATATCACCTTATCCCTGTTAGAATGACCATTACTAAAAAGCTGACACACTATAGATGCTGGTGTGGATGCAGAGAGAAAAGAACAATTATACACCGTTGGTGAGACTGCAAATTAATACAACCATATTGGGAAACAGTGTGGGTATTTCTCAAAGAAATAAATGTACACCTATCATTTGATCCATTGATTCCACTACTAGGTATCTACCCAAAGTAAAATAAGTCATTTTATCAAACAGAGACTTACAGTCAAATGTTTATTGTAGCACAATTAACAACTGCAAATATGTAGAATTAACCAATATGTCCAATTAGCCCATCAATTGATGAGTGGATAAAGAAAATTATATATATATATATACACACACACACATACATATATAAAGAACATAAAGAAAATTATATATATAAAGAAAATTATATATATACATACATATGTGTGTGTGTATATATATATATATATATAATTTTCTTTATCCACTCATCAATTGATGGGCTATATATATACACACATATATATGTATACACATACACACACACACACACACACACACACCATAAGGTACTGCTCAGCCATAAAAAGGGATGAAATAATGTCTTTTGCAGCAACTTGGATGGAACTGGAGACCATTATCCTAAGTGAAATATCTCAGGAATGAAAAACCAAAACACCACATGTATGCTCTAATAATTGGGAGCTAAACAATAGACACACATGGTCACAAAGTAAAGTAAAGGATATTGGACACCAAGAAGGGGGAGGGTAGAAGAGTGTAAGGGGTAAAAACTTACTTATCAGGTACAATGAACTATTCTTCCGATGGGCACACTAAAAGCCCTAACTTAAGCATTATACAAGGTATCCATTAATAAAAACTTTTGTAACCCCCTAATATTTTGAAATAAAAAATTAAACAATTCATTTAAATTCATTTGTCCCATTTGCATTTACTCAATTTATTTATTTTTTTAACAATTTACCTAGATTAATTATGAAAATTAAGATTTAGACAAAGCTAATAATAATTGCAAGTTATTTCTGAGGTAACCACTTTTTATGTCCTGTGAATATCACATGTTTGCCTAAATAAAAACCTTAAAGTAAAATATATGGGTATTTTCCTGATAATTCAGAAGATATAGTTGTTTTCATTAAAAACAACAATATTAAATTAGTCTTACTTATCAAAAAATTACACTAAGATCATTGTGTGTTAGGCTGGGCTTATAGTTTTATTAAAATCTTTGTTTCAAACTCTGCTGATTTAAATCATCTAATAGAGACAAATATAGAATTATATAATCAGTAAACCCAGGGAAAAAATGCATGCCTGCCGACAACTTTAAAGACATTTCTATTAATATTTTTATTTTATCAATACATTTAGAGCTAGCTTCATTATTAAAGATTTACATAAGTCAACATGAACTAAAAGGCATTTGGGTTTATTACTATATGTTTTGTATTTTATATGGCTATCCACTTACCTAAACCAATTTGAATGGAAATCATTAAGGGATTTATGGCCCACTACATGAGATTTTTACCATGTAGACACAACATACAGCATAATACATGTATATGCATGTAAAACACCTAAACACATATACTCATAAAGAAATAAAGATCTTAGAGCTTTCATTTCAAAATTATATTTATTACATAGTAACACAAACTCACAAGTTCATAAAAGACAGTTGAATTCCAATAATATTTCTGACAAAATTGGGACCTATTTAGAGGGCTGAAGTTTAATTTCCCCCAATAGGCAATCTAATGAAGCCTATGGAAATTTGGGGTAAAATTTTGGTAAATCAGTTTCCATATCAGTTTTATTTTGAATAGCCTCTTTTCTCCTTTCCTCCCATCTTTTTTGTTTTGAATGAATTTAGGGTTAAATTTTTAATTGCATTCATTTTAGGTAGGACTGGCTTAATTGTATAAGAAAAACAAAATCTCCAAGTAGCCTCGTAGTAGGAATAACTCTATCTTTTGTTTTCTGTTCTGGCTTGCTTGATTAGCAAATACAGGCAGAGAAGAATTTTAGTAGGTTTTTCTTTTTCTTTCTGGCCTCTTCATGGCAGAAAAAGCAAAATTCTTTTGCCAGGCAGAGATACCTTATATTATTGTTCTGAGCTCAAGATCTTTACCTATTTGATCTGAAAGCCTAATTTTTATAAATATTTATTGAGTTCTTTTACTTTTAGCCATCATCCTAAGTGATTGTTAGTCAAGGAAAGCTAAATTTATATTTCTAAAAAGTGTATAGGTTATTGGCTACTAGGGAGCTGTTATAATTTGTAAAGCCATTAATTTGAAAGCCCTTTAAGGTGTCTCCTCCTCCTCCTTCTTCTTCCCTCTTTCTTCTTCTCCTCTTCCTTTTCTCCTTCTTTTGGCTTGGAATTCCATAAACAGTGAGTTTTTATCTCTACACTAGTAGAAAAGTCAGCATACTGAAAACATGCAGGAAAATACTGAGATGTAGACAGGCAACTTAGATGGCTCTACATTTTAACTCTGTAGTTGCAGGGTTTTTTAGAGTTCAAGTAATGACTATTTGAGCTCTGAATTTTTCTTGATATAGTTTGCCCATCAATTAAAAAAATTTACACAAGAACATGCCATAATATGTATCTGGCTACAGTCCCAGAAAACTTGCATTCCTTAATGTTTTAGAATCCCATTCTGCTTCTTATTAATCTCTTGAGGTAAAGAAAATTCTATAAATCCTTTCAGGGAATGTCAGGAGTTTAGATTAATGTTTTAGACAATGCTGACTGCCCTAGTGGCTTTTAATTAGCCATCCTATGCCCACCATTTACTCTCAGAAGATTTTCAGAAACAAACAAGGGAAAAAGTCAAAACAAACAAGAGAAAAAAAGACAAGAACACTCACAAATATTTTAACCCAGGTGTGTAGATCAAACAAAATATTAAACGAGGGGTATAGACCAAATCAAAAGTAAATTCACCAGAAAAGACATGCTTCTCAGAGAGAATGTGCATTTTGTAGGAGTAAGAGTACTCAATCCAGAAAGAGACTTGTTTTCATAATAGAAATACAAGAAAATACAAAACATCTTTTATCATTTTGGAGGAATATATGGTCTTTTAATAAGGCAACCTTATCCAAACTAGCTCCCAGATAATAATCTCTACCAAAAAGGAGGCTCAGACTGAGAGAAAACTCACCAGGGCAGAAAAGGTGAGTCATGGAAATGGAGAACTCGAAGGGCTCCAGTGAATACTGCACACAGTTCCAAGAATCACCATTTCTTTCTGATAGTGATCTTTTCCAGATCCCACTTATGATAGCATACATGTCAACCTAAATAACAAATAGAAAGAGGCTTTCTGAAAGAACATGAGGCTTCTTTGGAATTAGAGCATAGCAAGAATATGCATGGCATAATAAACTATATATATATTCAAGTAGGTAAAGAAGACAAAGGTTTTTGCTAGAAAAAATGAGGAAGATTCCATAATTGTTTTGTAATAATTATCCTTGGTTATGAAGATCAATAACAAGGGTGATGCTAGCCTAAGGTTGGACAGGCAGTTGCAGAGAAGATGTTTTTGCAGAAGTATTTTTTGTGTAAGTTTACAATGGCTTTTATGTGAGGTTATGGTTTTTGCAGAGTCTTTGGTGACAGTTTTTGTTATCATGAGAACCCTGTCTGCATGGCCTTCCCTGGCTCTTTTTGCCAGGTTTCTTTAAAAAACAATGAATCCATTTTGGTTCTGACAACTTGCTCAAATTTAATATTATTGTTCTGAAGATTGAATGATATAATATATAGTGACTTCATAATGTAATGTCTAGAATATAACTATTATAAAAACAGATTGTTATTTAAAATACTATTTTAAATATTAATCTAAAGCTTTTTAATTTTACAAAGTTTCCTCACTTAATTCGAGTCCTCAGGCATATTTTTAATGATATCTTACATTCTTTATTATGAAATCATTATACTGGATCCCAAATACAAAGGGGGTTTGGATGCACATTAAGAGATGAGTTAATGGAGTCGTAGGGGTAAGTTAATCTTTTCTGACCTGGGATTATAGGTTGAATTGTGTCCCCCACCCCCATCCCCAATTCATATATTAAAGTCCTAATCACTAGCACCTCGGAGCGTGGCCTCATATGGAATTAGGATCATTGCAGATGCAGTTTGTTAAGATGAGGTTATTGGCATGGGCCTGAATCCAATATGACTATTGTCCTTACAAAAGCAGGTCATTTTAACATAGGGAGAATGTTATATGAAGAGACACAGGGAGAAAATGGCCATCTTCAAACAAAAGATAGGAGCCTGGAACAGATCCTTTTCATATAACCCTCAGAAGGAACCAAACCTCCTGACACCTTAATCTTGGACTTGTAGCCTCTAGAATCATGAGACAATAAATTTATTATTTAAGCCTCCCAGTTTGTGGTACTTTGTTACAGCAACCTTGGAAATCTAACACATCCAGCATCTATTCTTTCTCCGTTTGCTGACAATACCTTCTGTGAGCGACCTCTTCCTCACTATCAGTTTATGTGTCAAGTGAGACTGGCTGTAATCCAGCTCTACCCATGGGCACCTGATCCTGGCCTGGGCTATTGAGAAAGCCCCAATCATTGGCAATTGTTTCTGATGCAGAGATTGACATGTGACCCAAATGAGATGTAAGTCTAAGATTTTTGTGGGGACCTATGGAAAAAGAGAATTCACTTTTGTTATAGCTCATAGGTCAGTAAGCTTTTTGTGTGAACAGATGGATAACAAATATTGTAGGCTTTTAGGTCACATGATGTCTATTGGAACTACTCACTACGGCTTTGTAGTGCAAAAGCAGCCATCAATTAGTACATACGTAAATAAGTCCGGCCAAATTCCAATAAACCTTGTTTACAAAAACAGGTGACAGACCAGATTTGGCTTAGGGGCTATTGTTGCTGACTTCTGCTCTAGATAATAAAATGTTAGCCTGAAGCAGATTGGGATTATCCTAAGGGCATAGTGTTTTAGAACAAATCCAGAACACAGGAAAGTAGATGACATGAGCATATGTGGAATCATGTCAGCTTTAGGGGTGAGGAGTGGTGCAACCAACCTAGGTTGGGAAAAGAAAGGTTCATATTGGCAGAATGACATTTGGTCAGATTGCCTGTGAAAATGGGATTTATTTGGGGTGGGATCGACTTTCTCTTGTTGGTAAGTCCCTTATTGGCAGTGAAGTAAACAGCAGCCTAAGTCTTTTTGGAGCAGGCCTTGAACCAGAAGGAATTATAAAAATGGAAACTTTATGAAAAGACATACGGTCTGGTGTCTCTGAGCCTCGTGGGTACATTGTTGATGGGGGGGCCTAGGCTGTATTTTGGTCCCTGTTTCCGATAGTACCTTTATGCAGTGTAGTGAGGTCATGGTCTGCTTGCCACTCTTCTTTGCACCCCCAGAGCCTAGCATGTTAAGTGAGGGAGTGGATTAATAAGTGAATCTTTAAAAAGCAAAAAATGTATGATAAATAATTATTTTAAATAATTAATCCATCAAGTGTCCGTTGCTCAAAATAGCTTTATATTAGGCACTAGAAAAAAGAGAGAAATCAAATGCACTTAGTTTTGATCATATTTGTTTTATATAAATATATCCTCCTGTCACTTAGAATGATTATTCAGATTGTCTACCTAAATCCAGTTGACACTCTGTGGTGACTATTTTTTGTTGCTTTGCTATCCTAGAGATACACAAATGCACAGTGGCTAAGGAGATCGATTCTGAGCCAGACTGAGTTTAAATTTAGGCTCAGACGCTATTTGTTTTATAACATTGGTCAACCTATCAGCCTTTCTGTATATCAATATTTCCAGACTATATGAAAAAAAAGGCTATATTAAAGTTTATTGCCTTTGGTATTTTATTTTATAAATAAATATGTGAATAAAATCAAAACCTATTCAAGTAAAAGTCTCTTTTAAATTGGGTAGGGAGTGGAATAAAAGATGGCTTTCACCAATGTTATTCTGAAAACAGGCTAAACATAATTAATGAGACTATATAAAATAATTGGCAGTACTTATCTTTAGCCCAGGCTTAATGTATTTGAGAAACAAAGAAAGGAAGGTAAGGCCTGTTTTCACAATGCCACTATTTGATATTTTCTGATTTGAGACTTCATTTTTGTCTGAAGAGTTTGTCTTCACATGTGGTCAACTCAACCTCTTCTCTTCCCCTAAAATCAGGAGGATTTTTTTTTTTAATGAGAAGTCTTTAATTTTCATGACATTTAAAAATTATTAATACAATAGAAATATTATTAAGTAGATAGATCTTTATGAGTAAATAGTAAAAATGTTATAAATGTTGAAGCATGGTCTTAAGCAAAGGAAAACTATTTTCTTACTTTTATGGACAACTGCTAAACAGGGAAAGACAGAGCTACTGTTATTGAAATAGAGTAGTCACCTTGGAACTATATCCTCTTAGAATTCTCCTTAGGCTGTTCATCTACCCTGACAAATCCCAGGGCCACTAGATGCTACCAAATACAACTTGAAAACTGCTATACTAGGGGAAAGAGGAGCAAAGTTTCTAAATATAAAAAGCTGTCTGGTTTGAAATACATGCTGAACTACTTTCTTATTTATATTTATGAGCATTTTTTTTTTTTTTTATCTGCGTAGTGGAGAAAAACTGTCTCACCTTGCTAGGTTGATGGGAGAACTCAAAATAATCTTTATGTGGTACAATATTGTTTTGAGATATTTATTTCTATTTCCCTCTCTGTATTGTTCCTTTCTCGGCTCTTATACAGGCACTTTTTCTTTTAAATCTTTGCCTCTGTAATGCTTAGAGGGCAGAAACAGAAGCTGTTTGAAGTCAAGGGTGTTTCCTCTCTTTTACAAAATACCTAAGCCCTCTGAAAATTAAATAATGTCTGGTATCCTGGAAGTAAGAAACATAATAGTTATGCATACCAGAGAAATTAAGGAGAAAAGATTCCCAGCAAGCTGGGAGGGGTAAAGGGTTAGTTGAAATGACCCCATAGGGGTATAGCAGTTACAAGTGGTTCACCTAGATATGAGGAAAAGATTTCATAATAGAACCAAGATCAGCAGAATATCCTTGAGGAGAAAGACCTCCTAGATCCTTTGGATATGCATTGATCTCATGAATCTGAGATCTTGGCTAAGCATGGAGCAGAAAATAATTCCCATAATGACTGTTACTGAGATTTTAGTCAGCAACACATGCTAGGTCCAAATCATATTTAACTTGAATGAGAGAAAATAAAGTAGTGGAATATTTCCAGTTTACCCAAGTTTACAAATGGAGATTCATGTTTACTACATGTTTAAAACTCCTAGATCAATGTCAGATTCATTAATGGCGTTTAAAAAAAAAAGCTCATAATTTTAATTGTTTATAAAATGTAGACACTAACAAAAATGATTTAGTTAAAATATCTAATACATACCTAGAGAAAATGTTATATCTAATAAATCTAGTAGAATTAATAAAGAGGAGAGAGAAACATGTCTAACTATCTGCCATTTTTTTCAGTCATGGCAAATATTTACATCAAATACAAAGTTTTGCACACTTGTATCCTATACATCCTTTTAAATTCATAGACATATAGACAATATTCAGTTTGGCTTTTTTAATTTATTTTAAAAACTTTGAATGATCATGTGCAATGTACCAGGCACCATTCTAGTCATCACAGCCACAATGTTGAAAAAGATAAATAATTTGCTGTCTTCTTGGACCCTAAATAGAGTCCTATATAGTCATTAGTCATATAAGAACAGTGGATTATAAAAAAAAAATTGTTTCCAGCTACTATTAACAGGGGCTTAACCAAATTCACAAGGAATTCATATAAAAACAATCAGGATTTAAGCAGACCAGGGCTGACTTGCATGGCGCCTTCATTTCATCTACTTCTCCATTGCAACATGTGGTATCTATCTGCAAAATCATTTCATAGTCCGCGCTGTTAGAGCTCCAGCTATGATGTCTATTTTAAACATGGAAAGAGAGTAGGGCAACAGGTACTAACTTCCATAGAGTGTCATTTCTCTTTTTTTAGCAGTCTTTCCAGATATTTAGCACATTTTTATTTATATTCCATTAGCCAGGACTTGGTGATGACCATAATCAGCTATAAAACATACTGGGGAATATAGTTCTTTACTTAGGACTACTGCTGGGCTTATTAAACAAAGATACTATTCCTATGGAAGATGGGTAGAATGGTTATTGGTGGGCTCCCAGTAATCCTTGACATTGTGAGACAGATGTTTAGCCCAAATGGATATATTAATAGAATAAAAGTCAAGTAATAAATAGTGCTTAAAAATAAATGAAGCAGGGACAGGGCACAGAGAGTGATTGAGCTGCCTTTTTTCAGATGGATTTTCAAGGAAGACATTGCTGTAGTGGTGGCATTTGATCAGAATCCTAAAGGAAATACAGAAGTCCAGTATGAAATTGTGCAGAGTACTCCAGCTAAGGGAAAAGGCAGATGCAAAGTTCCTGAGACAGGAGCATGCTTAGACTGTTCAAGGCACAAAGAAGATCCTTGTGGCTAGAGCAAGAGTGTGCTATACATAAAGAACAACAGTCACATAGGAAATAAAAGTACCAGTTTTTAAAAATCTGGACAATGACCCCAAATCTTAAAGTAGCAGTTTCTGGTCAAAATTTATTTTTGAAATTTTTTTTTTAATTTCAGCATATTATGGGAGTACAAATGTTAAAGTTACGTATATTGCCCATGCCCCTCCTCCCCCCTCGAGTCAGAGCTTCAAGTGTGACCATCCCCCAAATGTTGCACATCTCACTCATTATGTTTGTATATACCCACCCCCTCCACCCTCCTCCCACCTGCCTGACACCCGATAAATGTTGTTCCTATAAGTCCACTTGGGTATTGATCTGTTAATATCAATTTGCTGGTGAGCACATGTGGTGTTTGTTTTTCCATTCTTGAGATACTTCACTTAGTAGGATGGGTTCCAGCTCTATCCAGGAAAATACAAGAGGTGCTATATCACCATTGTTTCTTAAAGCTAAATAGTACTTCATGGTATACATATACCACATTTTACTAATCCACTCATGTATTGATGGACACTTGGGTTAGTTCCACAGCTTTGCAATTGTGAATTGTGCTGCTATAAATATTCGAGTGCAGGTGTCTTTTTAATAGAGTGACTTTTGATCTTTTGGGTAGAAGCCCAGTAGTGGAATTGCTGGATCAAATGGTAGATCTACTTGTATCGCTTTAAGGTATCTCCATATTGCTTTCCACAGAGGTTGAACCTGTTTGCAGTCCCACCAGCGGTGTTTGAGTGTTCTGATCTCTCTGCATCCACACCAACATTTATTGTTTGCGGCCTTCTTGATAAAGGCCATTCTTAGTGGAGATAAGTGATATCTCATTGTAGTTTTGATTTGCATTTCCCTGATGATTAGAGATTTTGAGCATTTTTTCATATGTTTGTTGGCCATTATTCTGTCTTCTTTTGAAAAATTTCTGTTCATGTCCTTTGCCCACTTTTTGATAGGGTTGTTTGATTTTTTCCTTGCTGATTTTCCTGAGTTCTAAATAAATTTTAGTTATCAGTCCTTTATCGGATATGTGGCTTGCGAAATTTTTCTCCCATTCTGTGGGTTGTCTGTTTGCTCTCTTGACAGTTTCTTTGGCTGTGCAGAAGCTTTTTAATTTGATCTGGTCAAAATTTTAATGGAAAACTTGGTTTAAACCAGGAGGTCCTGGGAGTTTTCATACTACTCAGTTTTTTTCTTCCATGATAGTTAAATTTCTCAGACCAAATTATCGACATAGTTGGAGATGGAGATGGATATGGTAAGGATGAGAAATTTCACCATTAAGGCCAGAAAATATTCTGTGGGTGTATGTTGTGTTTGGTAAGGATAGAGGTAGCTAGAAAGGGGATAAGATAGAAAAGCCATAAGCATTTTAAATTTGATTTCCTCACCTTCAGAATAACAATAAGAATTAAAAAGTATTGAGTCATTATTATGTACCAAGAAGTAAATGGTTTTTAATGAATTATTTAATCTTTGCAAGTCCTCTAAATTGATTACTACTGTTACTAATATTCTCCAGATGAGAAAACTGAGGCACATAGGTTAATTAATTGCCTAAGCTTACATATCTCATAACTGGCCTAGGGATAGATACCCAGGCAATCCCTTCCTGAAGCTCAATCACCATGCTGAACTTCTTCTTTGGTATAACATGGACTGTGTTTATTCTGAGAGAGAATGTGTTTATTCTGAGACTGTGTTTATTCAGCTATTAGAACCACTTCTCACTTGGTTTAGGTATGGCTTGAGTATGGATCTTGAGTATCTTGTATTTATATTTTTTATCTATGCATTGGGTTTATAATGTGAGGTTCTTTCAAAGAACGTGGGATGCCATTCAGAGACATAAACATAGAGAGGTAACATTTTATATCTGACCTTAAGTTATGAAATATGAGAAGTGAGGGGAAAAGGCATTGGGGTAAAGGAAATGTGGAATGAGTGACCAAAGGATCAGTCCCCTGCCCTTCTCTTCCAGCTTTTTAGTGTAACTTGTTAAAAATAATCACGAGCATTCCAAATGTTACCATTTTCAATATCTGTTCAAGTGACACAGATTGAATCAAACTATTGGTCTTATTCTTGGTAGCTTTATATCCTCAGGCTAGTGTAATAGATTGCGTTGTGTTCTACAAAAGAGGTTATCAAAATGTTACTTTATTTGGAAATAGGGTCTTTGTGAAGGTAATGAAGTTAAAATGAGGTAATTAGTGTGATTCCTAATCCAATATGACGGGTATCTTTATAAAACGGTGAATTTTGGACACAGACACAGACATGCACAGAGAGAAAAAAATGGGATGATACACAGAGAGGAGACAGCCATGTGACTGGAGCAATGAGTCTGCAAGCCAAGAGAGCAGGAATTGCTGGCAAACAATATCAGCTAGAAGGGACAAGGAAGGATTTCCCTCCAGAGCTGTCAGAGAATGGGCCTACAGACACCTTGGTTTCTAGCTTTTACAATTGAGAAACAGTAAATTTCTATTGTTTCAAGCCTCCCAGTTTTAGATACTTGATTCTGGCAGCAATAGGAAACCAGTATGGTGACTTACTTAACTTCCACCTGTCTGTCTCTTTACCCAAGGATCAAAGATTATGAATACCCTTGCACTACCTGGTAGTGGTTGAGGCTCAATAATTTAACAATCACAATTATTCTGAGGGTGAAGAGAGGAAATGGGGCATAAAGATATCTGCTTTCTAGCCACTGACCTGTTATGAAGATTACAGTATTGGTCTACAATAAGCATGTAGTGTAGCACTGCAGCGTAGCATGTCTTGACATAGGTTAGTTTTCCTTAATCACTTCAGTTTCTCTCAAACTTTATGGCCTTTGCCTTTAAGTCCCTGCTCTGACTGCTGTTGGAGGTAACATCCTGAAGCTCAGTAAACCTTAATATCTTGGATATTTGCTCTTTCCTATCCATGAGGAAAACAAAGACAAGCTTATTGGCCTGGAGAGGATTATATGAAGAATAAGTCTTTTGTGAATTAGTTGACAATATTCAAATTTCCAAAATTTTTAGATTTTCTTGAAAAAAACCAGAAGACCTGAAAGCAATGGCTGGCATTTTGGGATTGCAAAAATCAACAGAAGCCTAATAGTGAAGCTCTCCTTAAATAGGCCATACACCGTCTTGTATACCAGGTGGTTTGCTTTTTAAATTTATTTCCTGCTCTGTGGTTGGATGTATTTGAATGGTCATTTCTTCTTCTTCGACTTACCTTAGCAGAAGTAATATAGTAGGGTCTCCATAAATAACTGTTGACTTGTTTAGAATCAAAGGATCTTCATATAGGTTTTCCCAGGAGCAGACCCACAGACAAGGATTCAAATTCAAATAGTTTTTTTGTTTAAGATGTGAAGGAAATACTCATAAACAAATTAGAAAGTGATGCAAAGAAACCAAGAAAAAGTGCTTTCAGTCAGCCACCATAATAGGTAACTAGAGATTGATTCTTCCAGCAATTCTAGAAACAGTGGAAAATATATACCTCAGAATTATCCCAACTGAGGGGTGAGAGAACTGAAATATTTATGCACTAACTCCCACCAGGGAGACCCTGTAGGATATTCATCCTGCAATGCACATGGGCAAAACAGCACTTTGACATTTTAGGAAAACCCCACAAAATAGGGATGCAAATCTCATTTTTGGAAATCAGGCAGGGTTCTAGGAATATTGTTGGGACACTGAAAGAGTCCCCCACAAAATGAATTGAACTGCTGGGAAGAAGAAAAGAAGGAGAAACTGTGCATCTGTGTTAGCTGCAGTGGTAAGTGATTTGAAACTCATAAACACACAGTTCATACTTGACCCAGTTCCTCATGCTTCCCATCTCCCTGCAACCCCAAACACATAGTAGTGGGAAAACCTTTTCTACTGTTCTATCTGGAAAGACTCCTAGGTCTGGAAGCTGCTCCTTTTGAGTCTTTGTTCTCTCTCTAGGCTTCTGAAAGTTCATTTTAACTTGATGCCCCATAGATGACAATAGTCATAGCAGACCAGCCCATAGAATGACAGGGACCTTGAGTACCATTAATATGGCCCTGCCCAGAGCTCACTTGGAAATGCAAGCAAATCCTGACCTTATTGATGTAAATACACTTTCAATTTCATTCAATTTGCAAATAAAACTTATTAACTGTCTTGAAAATTATTTGAAATTGAAAAGCAAAATCATTCAAGATCATAAAAATGTATTTCACTGGTAATGTTTGCATCTCGTTCTGTTTATTGAAACTGGTTCCTTTCAAAAACAATAATAGCAACTTCAAAATAGATATTTCTACTTTTGTAGAAGGAAGAGAAATGATCAGATTGAGCTCCTCCAGAAATCCAGACAAAATGGAAACGTTCATTTTCCTTCCCTTTCAAGTGGGGACTTAGTTAACTTCTGGCAACTTTCCTGCCTCTCTGTGTGTCTTTGTTTCTTTGCAGCTATCTGAAGTCACTCTGGGATTGTGAGCCTTCTGAGCTTCTAAAAGGAAGATCTGGGTTCAGTTTTTTGTTAAAAAGAAAGAAAGAAAGAAAGAAAAATACTTATTATTTTTTTCTTTTCTAAACAGTATTGATTTCCCTTAGGAACTAACAGAATATCTTTAGCCAAGCCTGATTTGGAATTCAGGCAGTATTGAAATTCACTTTCAATGAGTTTCAACTGCAACTATTTTTTCTTCCTTTATTTCTATGTTGTACTTTACTGAGATTGTTTAAAACTAACTTATAGTTGCTCTTAGAAGGCAAGCTTTAATGTTCAAGATTTTACTTTTTTTTTTTTTTGCTTGTCTTTGAATGAATTTTCTTTTAGTCTCTAAAGAAATCAGGCTAATTCAATGAGATGCTTACTTTTCTGGAAGAAAAGTACTATTTTATTTTCTTACATATGTATTTCTTTATTGTTTTAGATTTAAAATGTGTTTTACTGGTATTTTTTCTTCTAGTTTTATGTAGGGATTGCAAATGATATACAGAGAAACTGTATGCTTTGATACATACAAGGAAAAAGACATTGCCCCAACAATGTAAAATTAAACTTTCAATTATTTTGAAGTTTAATCACCATATGAACAGAATATTAAAGCTAATATTATTTTAAAATCAGGCAGTGTGATACCCTATCTTTGTTCTTTTTGCTCAAAATTGCTTTGGCTATTCAAGTTCTTTTGTGGTTTCATACATATTTTAGAATTGCTTTTTTGTATTTCTGAAACAATGTCATTAAAATGTTGATAGGGATTACATTGAATTTATCGATTGCTTTGGATATTATGGTCATTTTAACAGTAGTAATTCTAATCCATGAACATAAGATATCTTTCCATTTACTTACATCTTCTATTTCTTTCATTAATAATTGGTTTTCAGTGTATAGATCTTTCATCGCTTAAATTTATTCCCAAGTATTTTATTTCTTAAGCTGTTTTAAATATAATTTTAAAATTTCTTTTTCATAGTTTCTTGTTAGTGTATAGATGTACTACTAATTTTTGTACATTCAATTTGTATCCTGTAACTTTACTGAGTTGATTAATTCTAACAGCTTTTTGGTGGAATCTTTAGGGTTTTCTATATACAAGATCATGTTGTCTACAGAGACAGTTTAACTTCTTCCTGTCCAATTTGGATGCCTTTTATTTATTTTTATCATGTTCTTAGAAACAAGAACATTATCAGAAGTGTACTTTCTTCAAGGTACATAGTTTATGTATACATTCACACTAGTTGGGCCCTAAGCAGTACAGAAGCCTGGAGTTACTTACTAATAGAGCTTAGAACATAAGCACTTCAAATTGACTTGAAAGTGATAAGCTCTGTTTTGCCTGACATTTATATTTTATGTGCATATCTGTCACCTTGTCCCAAAGAATGTAGATCTCAGAAACTGAAGAAGAAAAATCATCCCTTAGACCCATGTTCCCTTCCAAAACAAAGTAAACCAACCAACCAACCAATAAAAATTAACTCTTCAGTCTAATATGGCTACCTTCATAAACAAAAAATTGCTGTGACTGTTGGATTATAGCAGGTTTAAAACTGAATGTATTAATTTTGCTTTGAGTAGGTGGAATCTCCAGTTTCATTTTCATTACTGTTTCATAAAAGGTTAGGGCTCAGAGATAAACACAACATGCATCTGAATACTTTATTCATTTATAATTATATAATCTTAGTGTGGAAATGAATATAGAAATAATATAGCCTCTATTTCCTAATAATTTGAGGTCAAAGGCCTTTTGAAATTGTTATTAAATATATCTATAGGTCTTTTCCTTGGAAAAGTGCACAAAATCCATACAAACTTTAAATTGTTTATGGACTTCAAAAATTTTCCTTCTAGACTCTAGAAATCCACAGTCCTTATTTTAGCAACCTCTTATATAATTTAACTTTATATAAATAAGATGTTATCATCTGTTTTTAACAGGTACATCTTTAATTAATTTGCTAATCTTGAGATTAGACATTAATTTTTACATTAACATCATTTTCCTTATTCTGATCTATTATAAAGCATAGTGAGATGATTATTTGAAACTTCTTGGTAAATTCATAAATGTTATTAATTCTTTCATTTGCCAAATATTTATGGAGCATGGGCTATGTGCCAAGTATTACTGAATGGCTAACAGTACCAAGAGGAAGAAAATAGAATATACAAAAAGGACATGTACCTGTACCAGACAAGAGTCTACATTGGGTTTACCTTACTAGTTAGTTCCTTTGAATTTATGTAACATGTATTAAAAATGATACACATCCCAAGACTTGGAAAAATTAAATAGCAGGTGAAAATATGGGAAAGAATGAATGAAAAAAGATCTACTAGTGTGTGATTTATGTATATTTGGTGCTTGATTAATATTTGTTTCATTCTTTCTTTCCCCTTTTTCTTTTCCTAAAGTAATCCAATTACTAATGAGACAACCACATTGAGAGATAAAGAATTACAATGTACTTAGTGCTGGAAGATTAGAATGGACACAGATGAACACAAAGAAGAGAGTGCCTAGCTCTGCCTTGGGGAAATATTGAGCTCCTCATTAAGAAGGAGCTATTTAAGCTAAGACACAATTCTAAGAAGAAAGATTACTCAAGTTGAAGAAATAAATGAAGAGACATTTGATACATGAGAACTAATGTTACAGTTTGCAAAATTATAGAGTTCAGTGAAAGTCTAAATGTTTGTGCAGCTGGGGAGCAAAGAGTAAGAATTTGAGGAGAGCACATGAAGGTAGGAGATATGAGGTTAAAAATAAGTTTTGTCCAGATATGAAGGGTCATATATTTCACACGAAGGGGTTTTTGTTTTGGCCTTTAGGAACATGAGGTCCAGTAAAAACCTTTAAATAAAAGTCAAAATTAGACTTGAGCTACATAGATTTGAGAATATAACCTGGCATGTGGTCAGCCTCTGATGGATATCAATCATGATATTAAAAATAAATCTCATAAAATTCAGCATTGTTCCTTTTATTTGGCACTTTCCTCTATTAGCTGTTGCTTTAGTCATCCAGAACCATTACATTGTTTCAGGAAAAATTAGAATTTTTATAACACAAAGGCTTTTAAAATACACTCTTAAAGTTCACTAGGACAATAATTTAGAAAATATAACTTTTGTTAGGAAAAGGAAGACTACTGAGAATCAGTAAAAGAAGGCTTAGAAGAAAGTAGAATGTAAAGCATATTCCTTCACGACAAGTTGGCATGATGAGGAAGGAAGACTGGCTGCTTACGCCATGGAGGCCTGATGAATTTCATGTGAGCTATAAGGGAAGTACAGAGGAATCAGATGGAGGTGTGTCTTTAAGAAGCCCCATTGGGCCTGGGACAGGGAACTGCACCTGAGGGGGCTGCTGAAAGTGAATTCAGTAACCACAGGACTACCTGGTATCATCTGTTGCCAGTGCCAGAGAACCTCATGAAAGACAAGCTGATGTCTTCAAGCTTCTTCGCTCATGAAGTGAGCACTGAATGTCTCCCTTGCCTCAGGGACATCTGATCGGCTTTCCCTCCACTCTCAGTGCAGACCCTTCCAGAAATAGCTGAGTGTTGCCTGGACATTTTCCTACACAAGGACCTTCTCCCTGTGATTTTCCTGAATCCCATCTGAACTGCACCACACACATATTTTCCCTTTCTAATGGTCCAAGTACATTTGTAAGCCATAGCCATCGATGCTAGGATTATTGACATGAGAATAATTTTGATGGTTTGGAAGGAAAAGTCTCCACCATCCAGAGTTGCCTGAAACCCACCCTATTTTGCCATTAATGTAATTTCAAGAACCACTTTGATATTAGCATATTCAAAGATAGAAACAAGTTAGTAGACTGGAAAGGCTCTGGGTGGGAGACTAAAGTAAGGCAGATATTTTAGTGGTAGAATTGCTAGCAGGGACTTTTTCTTAGTCACAGTTGTATCTTCAGTGCCAAGCAGACTGAATGGTATATTGGGATTTATTAAAACTTTGGGGGGAAATGATGCCTTCTTTACTTATCAGATTTGAATTAGATAGGAGTCAGGCAGGTAAAAATTAAATATCATCTTTCTTTTCTACAATGTGTATTGGAAGGTGTAGCCTAAGCCTTAGTCAGATGAACTCATTAATGCCCCTTTGCCCTCCTAACAAAATCTTAAAATATTAATAGCTCATCTAAAGAAAGATGTGGATTTTCCTAGGATTTCTGTCTCCCTCTGGTCCCGTGGGATGAATAGCAGTAAAAAAATGTCAATTTCTGCTGCTCAAAGATATTTTAAAGATGAATTATGATAATCAGGGGACATGTTCCAATGGTTTCATGGTCCAGTGATGCAGAAAGTAACTCACTGTTCACTGATAAGAAGTAAAGGATGAGCAGAAGACCAGTGTGTTTCTCCAGTGGGGATCCCTCCCAACAGGGAGCAGTGGGGAATAGGTGTTCTCTAGAGCAGTGGTCCCCAACCTTTTTGGCACCAGAGTCCATTTTCATGGAATACAATTTTTCCACCGACTGTGGGGGGACGGTTTTGGGATGATTCAAGCGCATTACATTTATTGAGCAGTCAAACCTCTCTGCTAATGATAATCTGTATTTTTTAGCCTCTCCCCAGCACTAGCATCACCGCCTCAGCTCCACCTCAGATCGTCAGGTATTAGATTCTCATAAGGAGGTCCCAAACTAGAGCCCTCACATGTGCATTTTACAGTAGGGTTTGCACTCCTATGAGATTCTAATGCCGCTGCTAATCTGAAAGGAGCTTATGTGGTGATGAGAGGGATGGGGAGTGGCTGTAAATCCAGATGAAGCTTCTCTTACTCACCCACTGCTCACCTCCTGATGTGCAGCCTGGTTCCTAACAGCCCACCGACCAGTACCAGTCCACGCCCCAGAGGTTGGGGATTGTTGCTATAGATATTTCAAAATGGCAAACAATCAAACTTTCCTGAAATCATTTTAATGGACTTCAGTTTCAGTTGTGTATATGAGTATTAAATGTAATGCCATTAATATGTTTTCTATGGACATTATGTCCCTTACAAATCAGTTTTTATATATCAGTGGCAGAAGGGGGAGATCCTATTATCCAATTCTTTCCTAGACCCTTGATTTCTTGCTTTTTCCTTAATTTAGCTTGTTTCCTTGCAAATGTTGCTAACAGTAACTGAAAAATAAAAGATTTGGAATTTCTACTTCTTTTAGTCTCTTTTATAATGCTAGCTTATCTGGACAGAATGTGAGACCCACTACTTATATTATTATTGGTAATTCTCAATGAAACTTTAATTGCTTTAATTTCTGTTCTGAATGTGGAGTCTGGGATCTGTGCCAGAGATTCTTTCTTTGAAAATAATAATAAAATACATCCAGGCTTTGATTTTGCAAACATGTCCCTTGCTTAATGGTTCATTGCATGAAATGTTACTGAATTATATGTTTTATTTTCAATTTTATCCTGAATTCTAACTGCAGGGTCCTTATTGAAAAGATTTTGAGATGACTAGTAATAATCCAATAAGAATGTAATGAAGCATTTTCAAAACTTGCCAAATATATAAAGATAAATATTTCCTTTTAAATTGTACCTATTTTTTTTTTTTTTTTTTTTTGGTCCCTACTGCTTGATAAATTGCCTCATGAATGACAAGGTAGGCTTCAGGATGAAGCTTCCAACATACTTTCTATTTTATTGTCTCTTTGACAGATGATAAGCTCTGTGCTATTTAATATTTAGTACTATTTATTTTAAATAAAAACTTCATCTTAAAAGTTAATTTTAAAAGCATTGCAAATAGGTAAATTGGAGTTGTAAACACTCAATAAATTGTATAAACTCTGTAAATTGTATAAAATGATTTCAAAAGAGATAACTTCACAGTTATAGCTCACTTTCTGGAGCAAAAGTGTTTCTAAAAACCTCAATTGATTTTATGGAATCAAAAGCTAGTTTCTATTGACTTGGGGCTACTCTTTTGGGAGATGTTTTAAAGTAAGGATGGAAGAGAAATCATAATCAGAATAAGGGAATGGTTTAAAACCACATGTTTAATGCAGAATAAATGCATACATATACACACACACATATATATATTATATATCATATAATTCACCCACTGCAGGTGTGCAATTCAATGATTTTTAGTAAATTTATAAATTGTGCAACCATCATGGTAAATCAGTTTTATAACATTTCCATCACCCCAGTAAGATCCCTCATGTCCACTAACTGTTAAACCCTGTCCCCCACCTCTCCCACTGCTACCATCTCCCACAGCCATTAGTCTGTTATGTCTCTACAGATTTGCCTTTTCTGGATGCTTCACATAAAAGGAATCATGCAATATATGGTCTCTATGTTTGGCTGCTTCCACTCAGCGTATTTTGGATGTAGCTTTCTTCCTTCTGTTGCTAAATTGTATTCCATTGCTTGGATGTACCACTTTGCCTAATCCATTAATCAGTTTAGGGATATTTTTTAGCTATTTCTAACTTTTAGTTCTGATAAATAAAACTGCTAAGATAATTTTCATGAAGTTCTCTGTGTGTATATATGTTTTCATTTCTCCTGGACGGCTATCTATGCATGGAAAGCCTGGGTCCTATGGCAAATGTATATTTAACTTTCTAAAAATCTCTCAAACCATTTTCCTAAGTGGCAACAACAATGTAGATCACCACTGGCAAAACATCAGGGGTCCCATTTCTCAAATTCATTTGTTGTTTTCAGGGTTTCTTTATTATTGCTATTCCGTTTGATGTGAAATCATACCTCATTGGTATTAATTTACATTTCCCCAATGAATAATGGTATTGAGCTTCTTTCTTTGTACATATTGGTCATTTATATATCTTATTATTGAAATACCTATGTCAATATTTTACCCATTTTATCTCTTTGTTTGTTTTCTTATGATTGAGGTATAAGCATTTTCTATATATTCAAGATATAAGCTCTTTATCATATAGGTGGTTTACAAAATATTTTATTCTAGTCTGTTACTAATGTTTTCATCAGTTTAATATCTTTTGAAGCACAGATGTCATAAATTTTGAGCTGACCTAATTTATCATTTTTTATTTCTTATATGGATTGTGCTTATGGTGTCATAGCTAAGTAATCATTGCCTAAGCCAAAGTCCGGAAGATTGCTTCCAATGCTGTTTCCCAAAATCTTCATTGTTTTAACTTGTGTATATAAATCTATAATAAATTTTGAGTTAATTTTTATATAGTGAAAGGTAAGAATCGAAGTTCACATTATTGTGGATGAATTATTGTCATAGAACCATCTCTAAAATACCTATCATTTTTCCTAGTTGCCTTGGCACCTTTGTCCAAAATAAATTAACTATGAATGTAAGGCTTTATTTCTAGACTCTCAATTCTTTTCATTGACCTGCATATCTATTCTTATTCTGGTACCACCCTGTCTTGATGACCGTAGCTTTATAGTCAATTGGAAATTGGAAAGTGAAAGTCTCCCAACTTTATTCTATTTTTTCAAAAATGTTTTGACTGTTTTAGGTTTTATGCAATCTTGTATAGTTAGGGATCTCCAGAGAAACAGAACTGATAAGATATATGTGTATGTGTACATAAGACAAGATGTCATATGAAAATATGTTTTGTGAGAATTGGCTCACCAGACTACAGAGGCCAAGAAGTCCCATGTTACGCTACCTGCAAAGTGGGGTATCAGGAAAGCTGGTTATGTATTCAGTCCAAATTTGAAGACCGGAGAAATGGGAGAATAGGAAGGGGTACTGGTGTAAGTCCTAGAGTTTGCTCTGATGCCTGAGAGCAGAAAAAGACAGATGTTCCATCTCAAGAAGAAAAAGAGAGGAATCACCAATCCCATGACATTTTGCTGTTTGGCTCTCAATGGATTGGGTTATGTCCATCCACATTGGTTAGGTCAGATGTTCTTTCCTCAGTCTATTGATTCAAATGATAAATCTCTTCCAGAAACACCCTCATAGATACATCCAGAAATAATGTTTTACCAGCTATCTGGGCATTTCTTAGACCAGTTAAGTTGACACATAATATTAACCATCACAAATTGTATGAAATTTTAGGACCAACTTTTAATTTAGCAAATTTAGCAATTTAGCAAAAAGGCCTACTAGGGGTTAGATAGGGTTTATGTTGAACCTATAGATCAGTTGAAAATAATTGCCATCTTCACAATCCTGAATCTTCTAATCTATAAATATGGAATAATTCTTTGATTATTTATATATTTTATTAACTTCCCTCAACAATATTTTTGTCATTTCCACTATAAAATTCTTGCACTTCTTTTGTTAAACTTATCTAAGTATTTTATCCTTTTTATTGCTGTTGTGAAAGGAATAATAGAATAAAAATATTTTTGATAAAAATGCTCAAAAGTTTCAAAATTTAAAGTAATATTTAACTAAATGAAGAAGTCTATATATAGCAAATAACTTGCAATTTTCTATAGATGAGCCCTTTAAGTAGGTTAAATAGTTAATTAGTTATAGTATAAAAATAACTAATGTTTCTATGGCCCAGCAATTAATGAATATTTTCATCTGTAGGACAGAAAAATTGATGAAAATGTGAGAAAACGGTTTTATATTTAAAAAATAAATTGAGAAAGTAATGTATTTTCCTTTTGGAGATTGGTTATGTAGATTAGAATATTAAAAGCTCAGAAACCCATTCTGGTTTATTTAGGCATACATTTATAGTACATAGTTTATTAACATCTTAAGGAACTCTCAATGAAGTCTAGAACAGAAATTTGGAAAACTCTGGAATGGCAGCTTATAGTTTATGTAGCTTTCTAACAAGCATTATATTGCATAATTACTTGTGAGAGCAGACACGACTATTTCTATGAAAGAGCAACTAATCCAGGCCAAATATCTAGTTAGTATTAGAGCCAGGACTTACCTGCAGGTCTTCTGCTTAAATGTCATTTGCATTTTATCCATGTGATCCAAAGGAATGGTGGTTCTCTGATTAAAGTATCAATCCTGTGAACAGTCATGTCATCATAGACAAATACAATTCAAGGTTTTGGAAGTTCTTTGAGTAATCAAGAGCCTCCTGTGAGTATCACATCTTAAGATTGTACTATATAACAGCCTGTATTGTCTTGCAAGAGATCTAAGAATAGGGAAGACAGAGCCAATTAATAGGATAAAGGTGTGAAGAAGGTGGAGTTCAAAAGAGGAGCTGGGCCTAGAGTTGCTGAAAAGCAACAGATAAGAGAAAAACAGAAAACTTTCACAGACTATTCAAATTTGCTTTTGCTGGGCTCCCATTTTGCCTGATCACATAGTGTTTTTCTTGTACTCTGTAGAAAATCTGCTATTAAGAAAGGCACAGGTTGATACAAGCTAAATGAATGAAGCTGATAGAGTAATTAATTGGAAATACAGTTGTAAATGAATACATAGGAAAGTAGAACACACAAGAGCCAATAAAGTCACAGGGGAGAAGTCACTAATTGAAATATATGTAGCTTGGATCACAAGAGTATTTTTGAAAGTGAGACATCAGGTACGTCTTGGTCTCTATTTACCTTAAATTGGTTCTCAGATCAAACTTAAACAAAAAATGCTAACATTTTAAACTAGAGAATTTGTATACATTGAAATATGCATTCATTTACAAATATTGATAAAATTTCAATGGATTTAGCTCATGCATGACAAAATCAGAAATTACCAAGGAGATATTCACCTTTTAAAAATAATAACTACTTTAATGACTTTATTACTTCAATGAATATTTATCAGTTAGGCACTGTTCTAGGAGTGTGGAGACAGCAGTGAATAAAACAATACCTTCTACCCCTGTGCAGCATAAAATTTTACAGTAAGCAAGTCATAAACTAAAGAATAACTGATTAAAAAATCGACTATATAGTATACTATGCTCACATAGTCAGCTACACAGTGAGAAGGCAATATATGCTAGGGGAAAAAACAAAAAGTAGAACAGCGTGTTGGGGATGAGGAGTGCCCATGGGTGGGAGGTGTTATGGAAGGCGTGACTATAAATAATGGTCAGAATGACAGATAACTGATACAGATATGTCTATTTACATCTATATTTTACCCATATCTGATTCCTTGCAAAGACTATTTCCTAAGATGGAAGGTGGACAGGTTAAGTTATTTGTAATTTTAAAAAGAAGTTGCCATGATAGTTTCTATAGGTAGTTGAAGAAAACACAAATATTTTCCTTTTTCCTTGAGTATGCCTGGTGGGTGACTTTTATTTATCTTTCTTTCTTTCTCTTCTTTTCTTATTTTTTTCTTTCTTTGTTTTTGTTTTTTTTTTTTTTTACATGTCAGATGTTGAAGGCAATAGTACTGTGTATATTTTAAGCTTTCTTCTTTTATTTAACCAATGAAACTTCAAAAGATGTTTCGGTTTATGAATACAATGAATTAATTTATGGGACAATACTATAAAATGGGGCATTATTTTTTATTTCTTTTAAATATCAGGGTATTCCTCAAGAGAAAACTTAAGACAATAAGATAATGAGTATTGAGAATATCAAGTTAAAATGTTAGAGTTCATGAACCCCATTTCTTACTTTATGGGCTCTGAATCAAATGTCACAGTCAGGGAAAATAAAGTGCACAAGGAGAAATAAGAGAAGCAGTTACTTTTCTTATTCTTTCTGATTTTTCCATTCTGGAAAATGCACTTAATTCCACAGCATATGAAATTCAAATTACTTACAGTACTGAATGTAGTAGCTTGTCTTTAAGAGCTAAAGTAATAGAATGACTAAGTTGGGTGTCACAAACTCAGTCTCATTATATTGGTTCTTGGGACTTTACATACCAACATTCTCCCTTACAAGGTACTGATTTTCATAAGTCAATATAGTCAAATGAAATAACCATAAAACAAAATAAAAATTGAATTACATTCCCAAATAATATCCATCTCATCTAGGATTTCTTCATCCATCTATTCATTCATCCATCTTTTCACTGAAAATTTATCTTTGGAGAAGTCGATCTGTTCCAGGCACAGTGGCAAGTGCTGGGATTAAAATATGACCAGGACATAATCCTATGAGATAGATGTGTGTTATGGACTGAATGTTTGTGTCTCTACCAAATGTATATGGTGAAGCCATTACCTACAATGTGACTATATTTGGAGACAGGGACCATGAGGAGCAGAAAAATATTAAATTAAGTCATAAGGGCAGGGCCCTACTCCAATAGAACTGGTATGGTATTTTGTTGCGGAAGCTTGAGCTGACTAATACAATGTGCCTAACTAGACGCTACTATCCACTGTAGTGAATATCATAATAGAAGTCTATAGGGGCTCAGGAGAGGAAGTGATGCAAAGGCTTCAGAGAGCAGAAGTCTTTTGAACTGGTGCTCAAAAGATGAATAGGGATTTAGGCAGTGATAGTAGCAGCACAGTTAGGGAAGTTCCTGATATTTGCTGAATGCTTGTTTCTTACCACAGGGACCCATCCCTGTGCTCAAGAAGTAGTCTTGATGCCTGCTCTCGATTGCTTTCCATGGGTGTTGCTGCTCCTCTGCAACGATGTTCTGGGTCTTTCTGCAGTTCACTACTTCTCTAACCTTGCTGTAAGGTGCCTGTGTTCTCTTTATGGACCTGGAGGTTTCTGTCGAAGTATGTCTTAGAAAATGGGGTTTGGAGCCCCTTTTAACATTTCTAGTAGGAGGTCAGTGTAAAAAAAACCCCACTATATGTAGTAAATAGAGGCATTAAGGAAAATCCTGGTGCCATCAGCATCCCTGGGAACAACAGGTAAGAAACATCATCTTTCATCATTTCCTGTCCAATGGTAAGTCACAGTCTGTCTGTCTGTGTTTCCGTCTCATCTTGTGCTTCTTTTTCTTATCACTTATTCTAATGCAATATATTTATTCCTTTCTACCTCACCCACTGTACTGTGGATTTCACTGTGTCAATGGTATTTTACTCCTTCCCTTTCTGTTACTGACACTCATTCACTCAATCATTCATTCACCTGACATATCTGTATTTAACACATAATGCATACCAGTTACACTGCCAGGCTCTGGTGGTGCAACGGTGAACCAGACCACAAGGCAATTATGCATTAGAAGTCAGGGAGACAGACAATAAACAAATAAACAAAGAAATGTTCCATTTCACTGTTAAGTACTCTGAAGGAAATATACTATATTGTATAGGAGAGAGAAACTATGGGCAGTGATGGGGAAAGTTAAAGCCTGAAGATAAGAAGAAGCCAATATTTTGAAGATGAATAAGGAAGGAGAACAGAGGAGAGGCTCCAGATAACAGAGGTGCAAGTGCAAAGGCCCTGGGGCAGTAAAGACTCTGATCTTATTGAAGAAAAGAAAGGATATCAGCAAGACTCATACATAGTATGTGAATTTGACAGGGAAAATAAGATTGGGCCTTATAGATCACATATAGAAATTTGGATTTGCTACAAAAAAAAAGACATTAAAGGATTCTTAACCAAAAGATAAAGTTTATAGGTACATATTCAATTGCAAGGTATGAGTTACACTTTTAAAACGATTACTCTATTGTCTGCGTGAAAACCAGATGGCAAGTGGGCATTTCCAGAAGTACGGATGGCAGTGCAAAAGCAACTGCTATAGTCCAGGTGAAGGTGACTCAGACCACGTTAGTAACCACGAAGATGAAAGAGAAAAGAACACATTTGAGATATGTTTTCAGAGACAGAAATAAATAATTTGATTATGGACTGAATGCCAGGCATCAGGAAAAGGGAGGATTTCTGAATGACTCTTAGGTTTATTCTCTCTGAGCAACTAGATAGATAACAGTGTCGTTTAACAAAGTAGGAAAGACAAGGAAAGGGACAAGTTTAAAGAGGAAAAAAAAATAGAGCTCTTTTTTGAACTATATTAAGTTTTAAATGACTATCAGTTATTTTGGTAGAGAAATCAAGGAGACCCTGCGATATAGGAGGATGAAGCTCAGGGGAGCTTTCTAAGTGGGGCATAGGCTCGAGGTGATATTAAAAGCCATGGGACTAGATGTGATTAAACGGAAGAGAATGAAGACAAGGGAGCAGAGAGGCCCAGGGAGTGGAGTCTGCTGCCTGCCGTAGACAGAAGGAAGAGATGGAAAGATATGACACAGCAGGAGACGGCAGGAGACGGAGCAGCAGCAGCCAGACGTGGAGGAGGAAAAGGAGCCGTGTGAACACGTCCAGGAGGGTGTGGCCAGCCGGGGTAAATGCTGACTAGAGGCTGCGTGAGATGAGCTGACAAAGTGTCCATTGCACTTGGCCAAGGGACGTTGGTGGCCTTCCAAGATCGGTTCCATGGGAACGATGGTGACAGAAGCCAGACTGGAGAGGGTTGGAGGGAAAACCCCTGGATTCACAGTTTTCTCGTATGATTAACCGAAACCTCTACATTGTACCTAACTAAGCCTGGCCTATGCTTTTCTGAACATACTTAATCCATTTGCCCACTGAATTTGGTTATTAAGGGGATAGTATGTTGAGTTCTGAGCCCCTTGTAACCTGAAATGCATTAGAATTTGCTGGGGGAAAAAAAAAGAAAGAAAAGAAAATCAGGGCCAGTGATACTGGTCTTTAGGCTATATTTTGTTGTAGTCGGATAATTTTGGTATGCGTCATCCTCTTGAGAGAAGAAAGATTGTAAATTGCCACTCCCTTTATAATCTCACTACCATTTCATTAATAACACATCGTCAGGGTGTAAAGAAAATAGATTCAAAAAGACAAAGGGCATTTCTCATTACGGTTTTGTTCTTTAGAAGTTTCTTTCACCCAATCTAAAACATATATTTCTATTACCCAATCTTGGTACTTTCTGGAAGCCAGAAAGAGGGAGAAAGTAGATTTTTAAAGCTTCTCCTCAAATAACCTGTCTCATGGACTGTTTGTACAGTGAGTGTAATTATCTTCGAGTGTGAATGAGGAGGATTAAACAACTTTCAAATCATTGGCTAAAATTGTTTTTTTTTTCCTTCTATACACGAACATGTTTTATTTTCCTTTTATCTTCTTTTGTTTATTTTCCTCTATCCTTAGTTTATTCCAAGTCCGTGCGTAGCTAGCTGTGCTGAGGCTTGGTTTGGAATCAGAATGAAGATTCAACCACAGAGTATTTTTTATGGGGACTTGTGGAAAGTTTTTTTTTAATGTTTTCCTTTCCATCTTGGGGACGCCTAAAAATAACTTGCAGGTGGGCAACTCAATTCAGAGCCAAATTCTACCTCTGTTCTTTATTACATTATTTGTTTCATATTTAGAAAGTTTTACAGCTGATATTGAAGTTTTTGCTTATTTTTTTTTTTCTGGATCTGCAGTTTTCCAGACTTAGTTTATAGGCCTGTATAAAGTCCATAATCTTGTTTTTATTATAATTTTAGTTTTGGTAAATGAACAATGGAGTGGAATTTGGATATGGGGCCAAATGCTATTTTTTTTTTTTTTTCTGCACTGAAATGGTCCCCGGTTGTTACTTGATCCTGGTGTTGAACATCAAAGGTTCAGGTCTCTTTCAGTAAATGTGGACAGCAGACGTCCACATTCGCAAATTCACGATGTCTTGCTATCATGTTGGTAGACTACTTATCACTAAATTCCAGTTCTTGAGGTGATCCTATGAGTGTTGCTTGCAATGGTGGTGCTTACAATCATCATGCCTTGTAAATACCTGTTTAAACAAATGCATTTATTATATTTTTTTCTAATTGAATGTTGCTGTGTACCTCAGAATGAGCCCTTTAATACTAAATAATTAGGACCATAAACTCTTCAATCGACTATTATCATGCAGTACATGTAGAAGCATTACTACTAGCTCATTATGATTAATCTAGGGGAAGCAATGTGGTTATAATTAATTTCTACTCAATTCTGTTTCCTATAACAGGGATGCACACATCTGTTTACATTTAGCGAAGACTTACTACCCTCAGCATTATCGCCATCTAAATCACAAAAATTACTGATATTGTGCTTAAAATTAAAGAATACTTGCAGTAAACCTGAGGGGCATGGAAAAACACGGGATTCGAATGGATAGAATTGAGGTATATGGACACAAACAAAGTCTTCTTCTAAGTAATTTCAAAATTTTTGGAATAAGGTCTTTCATATTTAAATTTAGGAGTTTGAATGAAGTGATGTCTCTATTCTCTTCTTCATCCAAAATATTATAAGACAATCAAAATGATCTTTTTGTCTTCTTCTTTAAAACTTTAAGTTTACACATAAGACATAATCTCCATGTAAGATAAAATAAATCACATGATACTAATAAACACATATCTCTTTTGACCTTTCTTTCCTTACCCCCATCTTAGCCTCTAAAGAAACAATATATTCATTTTAATGTGTTTCTTTCCAGATCCTTTTCTATGAATTGTATGTGAATATATCCTTTTTAAAATGATAAAACTGTATTTTTCTTTTCTTTTTTTTTTAGAGACAGGGCCTTGTTCTGTCACCCAGGCTGGAGTGCAGTGGCATGATTATAGCTCAGCCTCTAATTCCTGGCCTCAAGTGATGCTCCTGCCTCAGCCTCCTACGTTGCTGGGATTACATGCATGAGGCACCACACTTGGCCTGGCCATAACACTATATTTTCAACTGTTGCATAGCATCTGTCTTCTGATTGTACCATGACATATGTAACCATTATGCCTATGGAAAGTTATTCATATTATTTCCCATCATTTTAAAGAATTACGATGAAAGTCCTTTTTACACGTATGTGCAATTAATTTTAGAGGGAAAAACTAACAGGTGAAATGGCTGCATTAGAGCAAAGCACATTTTGACAATTTAACAGATATTGTCAAAAATGTCTCCAAAAATCTCCAGTATATACAACACAATATTTTGTATGTGACTGTTTAAAATCTTGCCAATCTGATGGCCCAAACTGTGCGATATCTTATTATTTTTGTTTGCTTTTCTGTGATTACTAGTGAAAATGAGCTTCTTGTGGTTATTGTTGTCTTGCATTTCTATTTATATTCTTTGCTCAGCTTTTTATTTTAAAATATTAATCGATATAAAGTTTTAATATATTCTGGATATTTTCATAATTCAGGCAAATTTTTGTTTTTCCATATTTTTATTTCCTTTCTCTTTTTGTTTGTAAAGCTTTTTACATTTTGTTTTTGTTTTGTCAAATAGGGCTTTCTACTTTAAAATAAGTACCAAAATAGATATGGGTGCTTTTCATATAAGAAAGATAGCCTATTGTAAAAGAAATCAACAGTCAATAAATTTATAGAGGACCTATTCTGTGCAAGGCATTACATCAGAAATAATAAATGAAGGATAATAATTAATATACAAAGCATAATCTTTGAAGTTTCTTAATACATCACATTTTGATATACCTTCCTATGCTTATGTATTCTTAAATGTTTGATTAGGAGCTGAGAAAAGCTTTGAAATAGTTATATATATAGTTGAAATATATATAGTTTGAAATATGTAGTTCAAAATAATTATATATATATAATAGTACTTTTTATCATAAAGTAGGGATCGCTCTTCCCAGTAATATTGTTTCATTAGTTTGACCCCAAATCATAGGATCTTCTGGGAGAGGAAGATATCTTTACCAGTGCATCATCTAAAATGCTGCTCATTGCAATAATTTCCTTTGCATATATACCTCCAATGATTGAGAACTCTCTGCTTTTCTAAGTTGTGCCACTTCCTCTATCCCCTTCATCCTTCCTCCTGTTCTTTTTTCTTTGATTTTTTTTCTATGGATAACTGTCATAGAAGAACAGTCCTTTCCTTCCGTACCTCCTGCAATCTGTTTCCTTCTAACTTTTACGCTTTGCTTCTTTTTGTCTTTATTATATTTGCATATATTTATGATGAAACAAATATTTGCTAGGGGTAGTAACTAGTTGGGTATATACGCAGGGAATATATACACATGCTGTATGTGTGTGTGTTTTTATAGCTACCGTGTGAGAGGGGTGCAGGAAAATGTTACTAAGGCTCTCTCTCCTTTAGGCCCTTCCACCCTGTGTATGCATGAACCTGCTGGCCTGCCATCCTCTGTAGTACCATAATGTTTTTTTTTTATTCAAATGATTTCATTTATTTATTTATTTATTTATTTTAATTTTTATTTTAGCGTATTATGGGGGTACAAGTGTTAAGATTACTTATATTGACCATAATGTTTTTGATAGGAATTTCTTCCACTGGGAAGTTATCGTGCTGCTCTTTGTCTGACTAACTTCTTGTTCTGCGGCTCCTGGCTACCTCTGAGCTTAACCTTTTCCCTGGCCCGACTGTATTAGATTCTCCTCCTCTGTGTGTCTTATGCTTATTCTTGTGAAGGTAGGTACTGTGCTGCTTTGGAATTGCTTGCTGGTGTGCACATAAGCTTCTCATTAGACTATACACATCCTGAGAGCAGGTCTTTCCTGTCTCTGTTGCCATGGGACCTTGCATATGTGCCGAGTAGACTCATATTTATTGAAAGTGCAATGAATGAAGGAAAGCATAGACAAACTCTCATTCATCCCTAGTCTCATTTTCAAGACCCCTTCAAACTGCTCTTTCTCCATCTTCCGAGCCCACGCTCCCTATTCTGCTTTTCGAGACTCAGTCTGCTTTTCTACTACTCTGCCCTTTCCAGTGGAAACCAGTCTCCTCCTGGCTCTCCAAGTCTGACTTAACGAGACAAAACAGTGAATAAACACAGCACCTTCCTTGGTGGTGGGGGGGACATTATGACTTCCCCGTACATGATATTTTGGCCTCTATTATATTTATTAAAAATTTCTGTGTCTATATATCATCTCACTGTATGATATGCTAGGTACAAAATAGCTTGTGGTTAATATTTTATGAAGTGGGATTTTGCATTGTGTTATTCGTATGGTTTTCATTTTATTTGTTTTTCAAATTGCTCACAATGAAAATGTACTTTTATATAGAAGAAAATAAGCAAATTATTTGAAACATGAATTATTAGATTTGGCAATGAGGAGGTCTTTAGTGTCCTTCCAGGAGAATTTTAGGGAAATAGTGAAGGAGGAAATTAGACTGCAAAGAGGTAAGATTTCTAAGCTTACTATTTAACAATTTTGAACTTTTAAACCTTCTTTCCCTACTGAGGTGAACTTCAATTTAAATTTAAAAGTTGCAATATATTGATAATTTTACAGTAATCCCAATGAATAATTGACTAAAAAATGAGGTTTGTTAATTGTCCCAGGAATGGCTATGGCTCTTATTCCTTATTTCTCTGTGACAATGAGAAGATAATACAAGTAGTCACCATTTCAGGTGCAGCTTCAGTAGGTATCAAAGCCATGAGACTGAGACTTTGGGTTGTAGAAGGATATATTAAAATATTCTGCACTTTTTCTTGGATCATTTCATTTTAGGAGAAATTGGGTATCTTCTCTTTCCCAACTATGAAGGATATTTAGGGAATACATGTTTAAGGGCCTCACTCTAGAACCCTCTGGTTACAACAGCACAGCATGGTAGAGATGACATGTGCTTTGGAGCCAGAAAAGCACTGGAGTTGGTATGTCAGATGCACCATTTGCTTGGCGTGTTCTTGAGCATGTGAATCTAATCTGTTAAAGTGTTAGATCTTTATCATAATAACTGGGTTCTTATGAAAGTTAATGGCACAATTAAGATTTGATATGTGTGAGGGTTAGTTATTTTTCTCCCCTTCCTCCTGTTTCCTCCTCTGCTCCTGGCTTTCTTTTGTATTAAATAAATGCTTCTTATTCTCCTATGAAGGGTGATGTTTCATTAGAGGAGCCTAACAAAAGCTATAGTCTCTCTCTCTCTCCAGGAAAATACACACATGCACAAAAGTTGACACATGATTTCAGACCATTCATGAACTCCCATGAAACACTTCCATGAGCCCAGTTTTCAGAAACATTGCTTTTATGTTTTTAATTTCAGCTCAGTTCCATTTTTCCTCGTATAGACTCTCCCATGGGATTCAAATCTCAGAGCCTTTCAAATGGCTGTTTTAGACTGAGGACTGTGACTTATATTCACCATCCTCCAACACACACCGCTGGGTGGGTGCCATAGAGCTAAAATGACTTCTTGGAGACTGAGATCAGCATTGTCTTTCTACACTTCTTGTTAATTTTTCTGGGGCTCATTTGTTCAGAGAAATCTTTATTTACCTACAGAAATCAAAGGAAGATCAAATTCTTGATGATCAGATTCTATGAAGCCTAAAAGCCTGAATTAAGAGCCTTCTTTGGGGTTGTTATACCTTTAGTCAGAGGAAAGTTAGAGTCACTTCACAAAATCCCCAAATTAAACTTATTTTGTTTCCATTCAGTATGCTGCAACCTGCAGAATCAAATAAACAGATAAACAGAAAGAGGCAGAAAGCTTTTTGTTTTGTTTTGTTTTGTTTTGGCCTTAGCAGCCTCCTGTGGCTGCCTGAATCCTCCTTGCTTTGCCTGGAGTGCAGAGGACTTACCACCCCCTGGAGCAGCCTTCAATCAATGATGGATAGAAGTGGCTGCATCACTACCCCAGCTCTGTCATCCTTTGGTGCGATAACTCAGGCATTGACATTGCTTCACGTTGACTCCCAGAACTTTCTCAGTTGGATTATATTCTAGTTGTTCTCAGTGGTAACTGACTTCATAAAGCACATTTTATTGATCTTTTTCCTTTCCTGTCTTGCATCTCACCTCTCAGTGTTTCCTTCATTCCCAAACAGATTACTTGCACTTGGATCCTCTGCCAGAGTCAGCTTCTGGAAGAACCAAAACCACAGCATTATCTGACACACTCATGGGGCATGCTTTTGACTTTCATACATTGTAGGAGGTTTGACATCCCTGGTCACTGCTCACTCAATGCCTGTAGTAGTCCCCAGGCATTGTCACAACCAAAGTACCTGCTCGCTCCTCCAAAGCCCCCCATTTTCAAGGGAACAACAATACTACTTTCAGCTCATAATCCTTGACAGACTTAATCTATTTTGTGTTGCGATAACAAGGTACCACAGACCGGGTATCTTAATGAAGATAAATTTATTTGGCTCATGATTTTGGAGGCTGAGGAGTACAAGATCAAGGGCTGTATCTGGTGAGGGCCTTCTGCTGCATCCTAACCTGGCAGAAGGCATCAGGTGAGTGAGAGAGAGAGGGAATGGAAGCTAACCCATCTTTCTTTAGGAACCCAGTTCCAAGATAACTAGCCCACTCCCTGAATAATGGCACTAATCCATTCATGAGGATAGAACCCTCATGATCTCATCACTTCTTAGCAATCCTACCTCTCACCTTTGTTTCATCAAGGATTCAGTTTCCAACATGTGAATTTGGGGGACACATTCAAACCATAGCACTGATCTACCAGAAAAACATAACGATTATAGTTTTAAAAGTATACCTGAATAATTGATTTAAGCTTATAATTTTAAATCAAAAGAAATAAGATAGTTCTTCAAGGTTTTGCAAATGATATTAGAATGACTAATGTAATTGAAGATTTACTATATTTATGTCTCTAATTTATTAGGTTTATAAGATTCAGTTAAGTTCTTGGGGCAGTTTTCTTTGATATTCAGATACTTGAATTGCATATAAAAGAAAATCAAATATGTAAAATGTATAAATGCTGTTTAAAATATTTAAGGGGATTTAATTACTGAGCTGTAAAATCCCTGTTAAAAGTCATACTTAATTTAATGAATTTAAAATTAGAACCAGAAATTTTAAAATTAAATCTAAATGCTTTGCAAAGAACTAAACCTTTGGATTTGTAGTTTTAAAAATTTAATGTTAATTTTAAAATCACAGTAATCCTAACTAATCTTTCTGCCTGTAATGGTCTCACATAGAGCAAGAATCTCAAGTTAACAGTGTTCACAAAGTCTAGATCTTTATTCTAAAAATGTCCCTAAGACTCGCTCTCCCCTGTTTATCACATCTAGTTTACTATAATTCTAACTTCATCATGAAACCTGTCTTGATGTCCCCAGTTTTTATTCATTCTCTTTATCTTTGAACTTCTACTGTATTTATAGTCTACATTGTGTGATTTTACCACAATCTCATTTCTTATGTCATTATTATGTGATTTCTTTCCATATATGTCAGGATAATCTTGCAATTGGATTGATAGTTCTTGAGACTTTCATGCCTTTTACTGCTTTCGAATCACTCAGAATGTCCTCCACCAACTCTCCTACCCTCGCCCATCCTATAGCATCCCAGCTTCAGAGAGTCCCTATCTGGCTCCAATATCCCCATACTCATCAATATAGTGTTTACTTCAAGTAACTGGCCTTAAGCAAATTGGTGCATGGCATTGTCCAAGCTACACTCCACTTATGATTGTGTGGGGCTCAGCTTCACGAACCTGCCCTGACTATAGTTGCATCAATTATCTCTTGCCACAATAATGCTGTTTAAAAACCATCTCAAAATTTAGTGGCTTAAAATATAGCCATTTATCATAGTGCACAAATTTAAGAGCCAGCTTTAAAATGGATTCTGGTCTTAGCTGGGCTTATTTGTGCATCTTCCATTGGCTATGGGTGAGGGAGACTGATCTTGGCTGGGTTTTTTACATGTTTCAGAGACAACTGGCTGTTGGATAGTTTAGTATAGACTTGGCGGAATGACTCTATTTTTCTTTTAGTATATCTCACATAAACCAGGGTAACTTCTGTGACTGGCTGGGGCATATTCTATTAGCCCTATCAGAAAAGTCAAAAAAGGAGTGAAAGACACAAGTGCTTTGTCGAGCCTCCTTATGCAGCAAGTTGCTAAGATTCTACTGGTCTGAATGACTCCTATGGCCAAACCCAGATTCCAGTCATATGGAAATAGTCTTGATGGAGAAGAACTGCATGGCCACAGGCAAAGGATGGTGATATAGGGAGAGGGCAGCATTGGGCCATCAATGCACCCAGTCAAAATCAGCACAGAGGTCAGGACACCTGCTTGGAATTAGATACACCCTGAGATAGCCCCATGCTCTGGATAATGTGGAATACAGATATAAAGTCTGAAATTCCTGTGACTATTTTTGCATAAGTGAGGAAAAGAGTCCACATGGAAAGTCGGAGTGAAAAGAACATTGGAGAAATCATGGTGAATATTTGCTGGCTCTCTCCAACTGAATCCCATTCTATATCTGAATATTTTCAGTGATTTCAACCATTACATCCAAGTATTTTAAATTCAGTTTGAATTAAGTTTTCTTTTAACTTGGAGACTTTTAACTCACACAACCTTGCAGTCCCTAATAGGTTTGAAAGGGAACTTGGTGCTGTGGTTCCTAAACTTGCAGGGATCCACATATAGAATTCCATTTTTCTCCCTCGTTTCACCCTGAGGTTTTGATTCAGTAGTTCTGAAGTAAGTGGAACCATTTTCAGGAAGCTGTTTGTAGAATTCCAATGCATTGCCCAGGCTAGGATCTACTGCTCTAATTAATAGTGTAAGATAAGTATTCATTAAAGTAGTTTTGGGTGACCTTTATAACAATGTTAACAGTTGGCATTTATAATCAAAAACCTTGAATTCCCAAAGATAGAAATACTGACACAATGTCAATCAAAGCCCTCTCCCAAGGTTAGTCAAGTGAAACAATTTGTGACACACACCCACACACACATCAAATTACATGCCCTGTCCTGTATTGAAATTCTGCATCATTGATATTTCAGATATCCTAAAATTTTGCAATAAGGAAACATTCTGTGAAAGTAATACAAACTTTTATCGTTAACACAGTCTTTTTTTTTAAGATGATTGTGTGTGTGTATGAGTGTTTGTGGGGTGGGGAGAAGGCTTAAAAAGTGTGTTAGGGTGCTTCAAAATAGAAGTTCCTGAAAAAACATTGTAGGGAGGTGGTTTCCCAAGAAAAGCTTGCAGCCTTGTGAATTGATACAGAAGGTTGTTAACAAATCCAGAGCACTTACAGGAGCCATATATTAAGAACTTCCTCTGGCAGAGAGTTCTCTGTTGCATTTCCAAGTTTTCTTTAAATAAACTGCTGGCTCTCTGGAGACTTTATTCAACATTTACATGTTTATCATTCATACAGCATATGATAATTACCTATGATTTCTTTTTGTTCCTCTAGATCAGGAATCCCCAACCTATGGTAAGTTTTATAATTATTTAATTATATATTACAATGTAATAATCACAGAAATAATGTATGCAATCAATGTAATGTGCTTTTATCATCCTGAAACCATCTGACCACTCTACCATATGTCCATGGAAAAACTGTCTTCCATGAAAACAGTTCTTAGTGCCAAAAAGTTTGAGGACCTCTGCTCTAGGTGAGATAGTGATTAAATGGATGGCACATCTGTCAATGGGATTTCAGATAAGCTTCTCTGATCTCAATTTTTAATTATGCAAAGGCACGTCTAACATGATAAGGTCTCAAATATTCCACTTGATGCATGATTTATAATCATATATTTGAATGCAACATAGGAGATCATGAAGCCATATTTTTCTAGGAGAAAACATTGACTTTGGAAAAAACAAAATAGTTGCTTATCATTCCTGAGTGTGAATTTCAATTCTTGGTGCTAATTTCAGGAGCTATATCCTTAATTTCATAGCAAAGAATTATAGTTGTGATACTTACTTCATGTTCCTCAAAGTAATGGGAAGACAGAATATTTGTGTTTTAAAAGAGACTTTCCTTTTATTTCCACTGAAATTTAATAAATGTGTTTCTGTGGGCAGATGATGAGTCTAAAATGAAATCCATACCATTAAAAATAATACTAATGTTTCAGTCAGAAAGAAGACACTGTAGAATAATTTTGTTTAATTTGAAGAAATAGCCAATATCTACTATTTGTAATATACTGTCCTAGATATTGAGGTATAACATTGAATGATATAGAGTTCATGCCCTCATGGAGCTCATATACTAGCAGAATCAAGCAAAAATACTGGAATTAAAAAACATATCATTTGCAACTAAAAATAGAATCTTTAAATAATAGATAAAATTATTCCAAAGAAAAGGCTATTGATTTGGTTATTCTAGAATGGGTAGGAATTAGTACATTAGTACATCCTAGTTTCATTTTTTTTTTTTTTTTTTTTTTTTTTTTGCTGTTGTTGAAAGTGGGGGCAGGAGGGAATATTGGCTCTCCAACTCTTAACCCATATGATTCAAATGAAGTGGACTTAACTTTTATCTGTAAATATGTACCTCTGACAAAGCCCTGGGATAAAGGAAATTCATGTTGTCTTGAATCAAATGTTTGGTTCAAGGTCAGGGAAATATGTAGGGTATCTTAGGTCTGTTGTGGCTGCTTTAACAAAATATCATAAACTATGTGGCTTATAAACAACAGAAATTTATTTCTCACAGTTTTGAGGCTGGGAAGTCAAAGAGAAAGCACCACCAGATTCAGTGCCCTTTAAGAGCACACACCCAGGTGTATAGAAGGCAGCTTCTATCTGTGTCTTCACATGGTGGAAGGGGACAGCGAAGCTCTGTGTGCCTTGTTCCCTTATATTAATTCCCCTTTTAATAAGGGCACTAATTACATTCATTAAAGCTTTTCCCTGATGATCTACTCACCTTCTCAGGGATCCACCTCCTAATGTCATTACAATGGTCATTAGGTTTCAACATATGAATTTTGGGGGAACAAAAACATTCAGAATGTAGAAGATGATGTGTTAAAAGTTACACATGTATAAAAGCAAAGGGGATAGTTGGAGGAATGGAGCACTTGGCATATGTGAGTATCTTGAGAGTTTGAGCAGCAACTAAGATAAGCACTTTGCCAAATATTGTCATGTGTTGTGATTATTTAACAAGATTTTAAAGTAACTGTATTAAAAATGCTTCAAAATCAATTACAAAGTCTCAGAAAAAATGAAAAATATACAATTTTAGCAAGGAAATTGAAGTTGTAAAACATAACTAAATGTAAGTTATAAAACTGGAAAATGACACAACTAACACGAGAAATCTGCTGGGTGAACTCAAGAGTAGAGGTGACTGAAGATAGAGTCAGTGTACTTGAAGAGACATCAATAGAATTTCCTTAATCTAAATAATGAGGGAAAATAGACTGAAAAAAACACAAGGATCTGTAAGATAACAGCAAATGATTTGAAATTTGTATCCTCAAACTCCCAGAAGTAGAGGAGATAAAAGATGGAATTGAAATAGTATTAGACAAATAATGACTTAAAGTTTTCCATATTTAATGAAAGACATAAAGAGGCAGTTCAAAGCAGCTGTGAAAACCGAAAATAAGATAAACCTAAAGAAATACACAGCAAGATGTGATATCATAATTAAATGTCTGAAAAATAAAGGCAAAGAAAAACCCTTAAAAACAGCCAAAGGCAAGCAATATATTATCTATAAAGGGAAATGAATTTGAATGACACAGGATTTTTCATCTGAAACCATAGGTGTTGGAAGAAAGTGGTGTAATACCTTTTACATTCTGAGAAAAAGAAGTATCAACCCTAAAATTTATATGTAGCAATTCTAATAAATGCAACCATGTAATGACCATGTCAATACAATGTAATAAACATAGGATCATCTCAATAAATGCAGGAAAAGAAGTTGACAAAATGCAATCCAGTGTTATGATTGAAAAAGGAAAACATCCAATAAACTAAGAATAGAAGGCAACTTCCTTCACTTGATGAAGGGTAGATAAAAAAACACAAAGCTAATATCACACTTAATGGTGAAAGACTGGATGCTTGTTCCCAAAGATCAGGCACAAGACAAGAATTTTTACTATCACCACTTCTATTCAGCCTTGTGCTGTAAGTTCTAAGCAGGGCAATTTGAAACAAACAAACAAACAAAAATTAGAAGAGCCAGATAAGAAGTAAAGCTATTTCTACTTGCAGATGACATGATCTTGTACATAGAAAGTCTTAAGAAATCCACTAAAAAACTCTTAGAAGTAATAAATAAGCTCAGCAAGGTTGGAGAATACAAGATCAATAGAAAAATCGCTTGCATTTTTATATACATTCAATGAGCAATCTGAAAATGAAATTATATAAATAACTACCTTTAAAACAATATTGAAAATAATGAAATACTTAGGAATAAATTTAATGAAGGAAATGCAAAACTTATACTCTGAAAACTACAAAAAAATGCTGAATGAAATTTAAACAGATCTAAATACATGGAAAAATGTTCTGTGTTCATAGATTAGAAAACATGAAATTATGAAGATTGCAATACCACTCAAATTGATTTATAGATTCAATGAAATCCCTATGAGAATCTGAGATGATCTCTGCAGAAATTGATAAGCTTATTCTAAAATTCAAATGAAATTGTAAGAGACCTAGAACAGCCCAAAAAACAGCTTTGAGGAAGAAAAGAGTAAGAGTACTATAACTTCCCAATTTCACTTTTTTTATTTCAGCATATTATGGGGCTACATATGTTAAGGTTACGTATACTGCCCTTCTCCCCCCACCCCCTTGAGTCAGAGCTTCAAGCGTGTCCATCCCCCAGATGGTGTGCACAGCACTCACTATGTATGTATATACCCATCCCCTCCTTCCCCTTCCGATCTGCCCAATGCCCGATAAATGTTATTCCTATATGTCCACTTAGGTGTTGATCTGTTAATACCAATTTGCTGCTGAGTAAATGTGGTGCTTGTTTTTCCATTCTTGGGATACTTCACTTCATAGAATAGGTTCCAGCTCTATCTAGGAAAATACAAGAGGTGCTATATCACCACTGTTTCTTAGAGCTGAATAGTACTCCATGGTATACATATACCACATTTTATTAATCCACTCATGTATTGATGGACACCTGGGTTGTTTCCACAACTTTGCAATTGTAAATTGTGCTGTTATAAACATTCGAGTGCAGATGTCTTTTTTATAGAGTGTCTTTTGTTCTTTTGGGTAGATGCCCAGTAAAGGGATTGCTGGATCAAATGTAGATCTACTTGTATCGCTTTAAGGTATCTCCGTATTGCTTTCCACAGAGGTTGCACTAGTTTTCAGTCCCACCAGCAGTGTATGAGTGTTCCTATCTCCCTGCATCCACACCAACATTTATTGTTTTGGGACTTTTTAATAAAAAACAAAACTTACTACAAGGCAGCAGTCATCACGACATAAGGATAGATACATAGATCAATTAAAAAGAATCAAAAGTCCAGAAATAAACTTGTGTGTCTATGGTCAATTCATTTTTGAAAAGGGCACCAAGATCATTCAATGCAGAAACAATAATATTTTAGACAAATGGTTCTGGGACAGCTAGGTAGCCACATGCAAAAGAATGAAGTTGGAACTTATGTCACACCATATGCAAAATTGACTCAAAATAGATCCAACACCTAAATACAAAAGCTAAAACTATAAAACTTTTAAAAGAGAATATAGGAGTACATCTCATTACCTTAGATTTGGCAAAAGATTCTTAGATATGACACTAAAAACATGAGTAAGAAAAGAAAAAAATAGGTAAATTAGACTTTATCAAAATTAAAAACTTTTGTGCTCCAGAGGAAACTATTATAAAAGTGAAAAGACAGCCCACAGAATGGGAAAAATTTTCATATCATATAAGGAACTTGTATTTAGAATATATAAAGAATTCTTACAACTCAATAATAAAAGAAAACCCATTTTAAAAATGTGCAAAGGATCTGAAGTGACATTTCTCCCAGGAAGGTAAACAAATGGTCAATAAGCACATAAAGGATGCCTGCCATCATCAGTTATCATGGAAATGCAAATCAAAACCACCGTAAGATATCACTTCATATCCACTAAGATAGTTAAAACAAAACCTAAAAATCAAATGATAAGTGTTGGTAAGGTTGTGGAGAAATTAGAATCCTCATACATTGTTTGTGAGAATAAAAATGATGCATTTTGGAAAACGGTCTGGCAGTTTCTCAAATGGTAAAACAGTTTCCACATGACCTAGTAATTCCACATATAAGTATATACCCAAGAAAAATCAAAACATAGGTGCACACAAAAACTTATGAGAGTGTTTATTGCACCATTATTTTTAATTGCCGAAATATAGAAACAACCTAAATGTTTGTAAACTTATAAATGGATACACAAAATATGATATATCCATACAATGAAACATTACTCAGCCATAAAAAATGAATGAATTGGTTGATGCTATAATGTGAATAAACCTTGAAAACATGTTAAATGAAAGAAGCCAGTCACAAAATACCACATATTATATGACACCACATATATGAAATATCCAGAATAGGAAAATCTATTGAAACAGAAAAAAATTGTGGTTGATTAGGGGTGGAGAAGAGGTTAGGACAGATGGTAGGGTAAAGGGTATGATATTTCCTTTTGGAGTGATGAAAGTGTTCTAAAATTATCTGTGGTGGTGGTTGTACATATCTGTGAATATACTGAAATTCATTAAATTGTCCATTTAAAATGAATGATTTGCATGATATGTGAACTATCTAAATAAAGCTGTTTAAAAATTACTGCAGTCAGAAAAAAAGTTAATATGGGAGTACTATGAATAGCTTTACAGTCATAAATTCTGCAAATTAGAATAAATGGACATTACTTGAAAACAAACTACCAACAAATCAGACAAGATAAAACAGATAGCTTAAATTTCAATTACAATTAAAAATTCTCCCAAAAAATCTCCAGGCACAGGTGATTTATTGGAGAATAGCCATCCCCAAAACATTAACACTGATTTTTTTACTTCTGGAAAACAGAAAAGAAGGTAATACTTTCTAACTCATTTTGTGTTGTTATCATTACATTCACACCAAAACTAGACAAACGCAACATGAAAGAAAGAAAGAAAGAAAGAAAGAAAGAAAGAAAGAAAGAAAGAAAGAAAGAAAGAAAGAAAGAAAGAAAGAAAGCTACAGATCAATATATTTCAGGAACTCGGACACAAAAATCCTCACCAAATTTTAAGTACATTGACTCCCACAAGTATAAAAAGAATAGCACATCATTAACAAATGAAAAGAAGTATGTGACATTGGTTCAACATTCAAATATCAATCATTATCATCCACTGAATCTATATGCTACGGAAGATAGACCATATCATCATATCAACTGAAAAATCATTTGATAAAATTCAACACTCTTTATGATTAAGATTCTCAGTACACAAGGAATAGAGAGGAATTTCCTCAACCTACTAGAGAGGAACTACACAAAACCTACTGCTACCATCATAATTAATATAAAGTATATAAATATATCTTATCAGTGTCCTCTAAGAAACAATACTTTTTAATCTGAAGCACTTACAGGTATAAATATACATTAAGTATCATTTTTGATGTCCTGCCTACATTTTTCTCTTCACATTAGTAGCAATTTTGTTTCTTGCTGTGTTTCTTTCAGTATGAAAACATCTATCTACAAGAAGTAGGTGGGATAGAACATCCTTTGAATGCTGCAATGTGCTTGGCATCTCATTAAATCTTCACACACATTATACCATTTAATACTTATAACCACTGTATTTTTTCCTGTTGCTGTTGTAACAAATACCACAATGTTAATGCCTTGAATTAATGTGAATTTATTTCCTGAGATTTCTGGAAATCATAAATTCATAAAATGAATCTTATGTGGCAAAAGTCAGATGTCAGCAGAGCTAGTTCCTTCTGGAACCTCTGATGGGAGAATCAGTTCTCTCGTCTTTCAGTTTCTGAGGGCCACCTGTACTCTTGGCAAAAGACTCCTTTGCATCCCTCAAACCTATTGCTTCTGTCACCACATTTCCTTCCTCTGACTTTGGGCATCTTGATTCCCTTTTATAAGGACCCTTGTGATCACATCAGGCCTACTTGGATAATGTAGAATGATCTCCCCATTTCATGATCCTTAACTTAGTCGCATCTGCAAATTTCCCTTTGCTGTGTAAAACAACATATTTACAGTTTCCTAGACTTAGGATGTGTACATCTTTGCTGAGGGACAGGGGGCATCATTCTGTGTTTCTCTACCACCTTGTTAGACACTTGTGACAGATAGCCACATATATTGCTTACTTTCTCCCAATATCCATTCTCTACTTCTTCCATGGTGATAGAAGTTTAATATAGACACAGGACTACCAGGTAAAAATGACATGTCCCAACTTATTTTGCAGCAAGGTGTGGTCATGTGACTTGCCCTGAACAATAAAATATGAGCAGGAGTGAGGATATCACCTGTAGATGAGAGTCCTCAGAAATCAGTGCACAATATTTCATATTTCCTTGCCCCATCTATGGCAGCCAGTGAAACTTCTGCTTGCATTCCTGTGTCAGGTTTACACCCATCAGAATCCTGCCAACAACATAAATGAAATGAACATCTAGCAAGAGCCATTAGAGATGTTAGTTACTAGAGAATGTATTTCCATACACATTTAGTGAGGCACCCTGCTGACTGTCCACCTAACGGACATCAACCCACCCTTCTCCTTGGTGATACAGTTTGCTTCTTATGACAGATATTGCAAATGCCAGAAAATCAATTCCCTTATAGTAACAGCATGAGAGCATAAACCGATCTTAGCCAATAGGATATAATGAGAAATCTGTGAGGAAGTTTCTGGGTAAAGTTTTTTCTATCTACTCAAATATGATCATATTTCACTTTATCTTTATGCTTTTGGTGTTATTGTATAAGGGCATCACATTGGTAACTGGTGTGGCCATGCTGTAACCATGAAGGTAAGCCAAAAAGTTATTGGTAATCATTTCAAAATCTCCAGCATTAATGAACTACTGAACCAATCTTGTTAAATACCTAATTATGGATGCTGTATTATGTGGAAAAATATTTTTTTGGTCACATTGAATGGGTATTCTGTTACTTAAAACTGAAAGCATACAGTATTTGACATTTACATTCTTTCTCCTACATCTTTTATTTCAGGAACCAAATAGAGTCGGATCACATATTTTCTGATAAATCCCTTGCTAATCTAATTCTTGCTGTTATCTCTCCAAAACTAAGGAAACAAATTGTTTCGGGTAATGCCTACTTCCTTGATAGCAAAATGTTGCAGTCCAAACCCAAGGACAGTTTGGTTTGATGGTCTCTGAGGGTTCATGTATATATGGCGCCATATGCACACATATCCATAGACACAACATCAAAGTATAGTTAGGATAAGATTTTAATTTTAAATTAGCTTTCACTCTAAGTATAAACGTTAACTTTAAAATAAGTGTCTAGTATGTTAATTAGATATGTGTTCACTTTATATAGATATATGTATGTATGTATAAGCTATATAAGGTACATCTTATAATTAAAGTTTTGTTATTAAAATAACTTAAGAAGAAGCCAGAAAAATACCTGTTTATTCTTTCTTTAGGTCTATAAAATTCCACAGAGAAGTATCAGTGGGGTGGAGGTAGGAAAGAGAGAAGCAAAACACATCTTTATGGATCTCTGTAGCTTTCACAGTTTTAAATTCAACTGATTTCCAGTCTTTTATGTATAGCTGATTCTGTGCCATGATACTTCTATATAATTTAGCATTCCAGTTTATTTTAGAAAATATCAAATACTTCAGAGGCACATAAACAAGCTACAAGAAGGAAAATACTGAAATGAACCTCCAGGTTCCATATGTGATAATGGAATGGAATAAAAACAATTTTTTTCTCAAACATCTATTTTTTAATATTAGCTTTGTGAACAGACAATGCCAATTACCGTTTCAGGGTCACTTGGGTCACACTGAAATGCAGGCCCAGCATAATCTCCTTCCCAGGAAACAAATAAACCCAGAGAACAATGTATACCATTGCAGATCAAGGGTGCATTCTGACACTCATAGCCTGAGAAATTTGTCAAGGTCATGACTGCAAGGTTACTCAGTTTAGGTTGGAGCATAAAAATGTGTGACTTTCATTGGGATAGTAACAGATACATCCCTTCAGATGTTGTGTCCACTGAGAAAACATAAGCAGCCATTAAAAATTACTGGTAGAAGTTGGTCACAATGTGTAGATTTTATATTCTGCCATTTTCCTCTATTTCTTGGTCACTTACTTGATTCGTGGTAGCTGTTGAATTGTGAGATATCACTCTGCGTCCCAAGAGGCAGAGTGCAACCTTTATTCTACCATGGTTCAGGAATATAGACATTTTTCAGCTCAAATAAAAATCCTTTGAAAACCAAACTCAATCTAAAAACTCTTTTAGACCAAACAGGTCTTTTGCAGAATGAATTATTTCATAAAATAAAACATATACAAAAGGAGAGCTTCCCTTAATAATATGGGAAGGAAAAATAAGCTATCAAGGAGAGAGGAACAGAAATAAGGTAAAAGAAAGTAACTTAACAAAGATAATTAGGAAATAGGCTAAATGACTAACATCAAAGGGTACAATTAGAAACAAAACATGTTTGGAACACATTTACATTGCATTAACATCTTAGTTTATACTATTTGTATAATATATAGTTATTGAAAATAAGTGACCTCCTATTACAAATACTAACCAATATTGGAATGAAACTTCATAAATTATGTTCTATATTGTTGAAGCACTAAATCCATTTGTACTAAATTGCACTCTTTTTAACGATTCCTATGAAAAGCAAGTCTCATTTGCTTTTCTTTCTAGGCACAAAAGAAGACTACATTTCCCAGCCTTCCTTGCAGTTAAGTGCTGCCATTGGATTGGCTTTTGGCTACTGGATTATGTGAATCATTTCCAGAACTGACCCAAGAAAATCTTTCTCACATAATCCCCCTGTGTTTCTCCTGACTAGCAGCTGAAAGCAAAGAATCAACTAGAGGTTTCTTCAGCCCTAGAGAATAGCAGCATTACAAGATGCACGGAATTTGGATCTCTGAAAAACCACAGGCAATTCTTCCACCATCTAGAAACATCTGCATTAGATTTGACATAGCAAGAAATAGACTTTTATTGTGTCCAACAATAAGACTTAGGTATTTGTTTGCTATAGCAGATATTATTACTTTCCCGAACAAAAATAATACTGTAGAGGAAGCTTCCTAGCCTTATATGTGAATTCTTCCATTTTGTTCCAATATCAACTTTAATTAGATAAAACACCCAAATTCAGCAGATAGGGTAAGAAACAACCTGTGAGACACACAGATGCATTAAGGCAGATTCTATAATGTGAATTTAATGTGTATCAAATTTGGCCCATTACTGGAAAAGTCCAAACACAGATCAATAATACTTTGCATTCAGTTATTTCACCAGGTTTCCTTATTCAGTACAGGAACTGCTTGCAGGGTTAATGTCTTTTTATGCTCTTCCCTTTAAGCTGCGCTCTAAACTGCACAGATACCCCTGCTTGAGCATTTGAGACAAAAACAGTTTCTAAAATGCTTATGGGTTAAATCAATACTACAAATTGCCTTTGGAGGAAAAATAAAATAACCAAAGACTTTTTGTTTCAGCTAGTTAACCATCTAAACCACAAAGATTTATTATAAGTACAGGTAATGGCCTACATAAAGGAATAACTTTTCTATTACAGTAGATATTGTGGCTTCTTTGACTTGATCTCTAGCAGGGAGATATATGAAAATAAATCAACTTCTTTGGCTTTTTTTTTTTTTGGAGATGGTTTATTTTAATTTTTAAAGAATTTAGTGTCCATCCCCACATGAATAGTGAGATATTTCTTTGATAATGATAATCAAGAGTTCAGAGTATGCATGTCAACTATCTATTGTTGTGAACCAAATTACCACAAGTTTAGCAGCTTCAATAGTATACACTTATTATCTCACAATTTCAGTGTGCTAGGACTCTGGTCACAGTTTACCTGGGTCCTCTGCTTCTTGATTTCTCTCAAGCCTGCAATCAGCACATCAAATGGGGCTACAATCTCTGAAAGCTCAACAGGGGAGTGATACAATTTTATGCTAGCTTTCCTGGTTGTTGGCAGGATTTGGTCCACTGAGTGGTGCTGGACTGAGGGCCTTGTTGGCTGTTGGCCAGAGAGCCCACTAAATTCCTTGCCATGTTGGCTTCTCCAACATAGCAGATTGATTCATCAAAGCCAGAGAAAAAGTGAGAAAGTCTACTAGCAAGAGACGAGTCACAATATTATGTAGCCTAGTCATAGAAGCGACATCTCATCACCTTTCCTCCATTCTCCTCTCTGCAAGCAAGTAACTAAGATCAGCCCACACTCAAAGGGAGGGGATTCCACAAGGATCTTCTACTTTGGCTTCCAGTCATCCTGTTTGAATTTAGGGTAAAAGTTTTGGTGAACTTTTGTGGGCTTTAGTTTCAATGAGAGTTGACTTACCTGCATCCTTATAATGTTATTCTGGCTTGCTTTATTCTTCTTGTACTTCTGGGGCTCCTGCTCGAGCGTCTCTGGTGCTATTGTAGGCACTTTTCTGAGTTGCCTGCTGTTGTTGAGTGACTTTTTGGTGGGCAGGAAAGTAGAAGCTGTTAAGCTTGTCTCTTCCTATGCCACTTGGTGGAGGGCAGGAAGACATGGTTTTTTTTTTCCATTTTTTTTTATTTCAGCATATTATGGGGGTACAAATGTTAAGGTTATGTATATTTGCTACTGCTGTTGCTGCTGGCAGATCATTCTTGCTGTCTAAGTTGTGGAAGAGGGACTGGTCAGCCTCAAACTTGGTTACTTTAAGGGGATCTACTACCATGTGATAGAATATGATAAGTGATTTTATAGGAGAAATAGAATGCTACGTACATATAATGAAAAATAAATATCTTGGCGTTGATGATCACAGATTTTTCTAGGAAGTGGTAGGTAAGTTGGGTGACCCTATAGTCTGGTTTTCCTGGAACAGTTTCTGTTTATGCCTGTTCTTTTGGTGTAATTGTTGTGAATTCCTCCTTCTACTCTCAAAAGAATCCTAGTTTGAACAACAAATTATAAGGTCACCTTTTGTCTAAGTGAAAATAGGGATGAGTAGCAGTTACCCAGATAAATGGCCAGGGGTAAAGAATGTTTTATCTACAGTAAATAGCATGCACATATACCAGGAGGCAGAAGAAAATACAGTATTTTAAAAAAATACTAACAATAAATACTTACTTTTGCTTGAAAAGTCAGTGTGATTGAAAAAAATAGATGAATTTAGGTACTTAGTTGAGCTTCAGTCATGTAAACTACCCAAACTTACTTAAAGACTCTGCCCTTTATGTTGAATAAAATGGAGAGTCTTTGAAGAATGATAAAAATTAGATTTGATTTTTAAAATATCATTATGTTTGGTCTGTGAATAATGGATTTTTGGGATTCGAGTGGGATGGATGGCAGAACAGCTATGGTAGAAGAACCAGCTAAAACCTTTAAGACTGATATAGAGGACAGGTGGTGGGAGGCTAATCCAAAATACCAGCAGTGGGGATGAATGACTGAAGAAGAATTTGAATAATATTGAATGATTAACAGTAGTAGAAATTGGTGAGTTGTTGAAATCTGGGGGCTGAGGAAGTGGGGATGATTACAATGGGCCACTGATTTTTGGATTGAACAACCGAGTGGTTGGTGGGACCATTCATTGAGCCAAGAGTATGAAATGAAAATAGGTATTCAAGATATTTTGTAGAGGAAATTGTTCAACTAATTAAATGTGATAACTGGAGGGAGAAATGGTAGATAACTGATGGTTTAGATTTCCAAACTTGGATGATTTGAAAAAATCCTATCATTTAGCACATTTAAAAGGAAGAGGTGGTCTATGTGGAAATAAAAAGTTGGGTTTTAGACATGTTCAGAATAGTTTAAGAGGAAGAAAAATTTAGGTGCTAAAATATATTTTAACAGATGGTTTAGTCTACCAAACTGTTTGAAAGGTCCAGGTAGATCTCAATAGGCAGAATAGGACCAGACATATAAAATTAGTTGGGCCTCTGCTGGGAGAGGTGAAAGTCCTGAATGTGGCTAATTTCCAAAGAAATCCTAGGGATAAGATGCTGGGCCATGGAATTTCCAGAGGAAGAAAGGCTAAGGTTAGTTACTATAATTTTAGCTAAAGAGGTTGGGGCCAGCACTTTTCAGTGCTGGAGAGCTGTTATGGAAAATTGCAAATTTAATATGACCATTTCAACATGAGTGATCTCTGAGAACATATTTAAGTAGAATCAAGCAGATGAAAAGATGACCATGAAACTCTGATGAGTAAAAGAGTAGTGAAAAAGACAAGGCACCGGTTATGAATTACTTATTCAGTAGAATTTTTTCTGTAACATATAGGGGAAATGACTATAGGTTAAGGGCACACTAGAGGCCAGTGATATTCCTCATGAATGCACGGAATGGGAGCATATTCCTAAATAGAGAAGAACCATTGAAGAAGGAAAATAATCAGTGAAATTAATTAATGGAGAAAGTTCCACAGATTGGGATAAAAATACATAGTATTTAATATATATTCTTCAATAAAGAAAAAGAACAGTTTTTATTTAAGAAAGGAGTAAAACTGGACTTGTAAAGATACATTTGGACAAAGGTAAAAATAAGTGGAGGAAAAGACATGAATAATACTTATTAAACTTCCCTTATAAAAAGGAAATTCCCTTTGTACTGTGCTTTATCCTAAGTAATGGCCGCTAGAATTCTTAAAATTGTAGATCTACTTAATCAGATTATACTACCTGCTGTAACAACAACAGAAGTCCAAACATTAGTGGCTTAATTAAACAAAGGTTTAAACTGCTTAGTCACATGAAGGTAAAATGCAGGCCTTTGGAGGCCATCCAGACTCATTACCTGGTATCCTTAGCATTCTCCACTGGATCACACATGGCCAGCAGACCAGGGAAAAGAGAGTGTGTGAAGGATTGAGCCTAAACTTTTAGGAGCCAGTCCTGAAAGCAGCATACACCATCTTCACCTACAGTCTCACTAGCCGTAACTCAATGTCAAAGCTTGAGAAAGGAACCTTGCTGAGTCTCTAGAAAGAAAATGTAATGGGACTTGGTGAACTCATAGCTTTAACCATGAGAGCTCAGATTCAGAGAGTGCTTAAGCAACTTGCCCAAGGTCACACAGCATCTATGTCAGCTCTGATCACGTCTGTAAATTAGAGCAAATTCTCTTCTGCAGGAAGTGACAATAAAGGCCACAGAAGTTTGGGCAGCCTTCAGCATTAGTATGGAGAAAATGAACGCACGTGATGCAGGAACAAACTCATTGCAGAGGAGTTAAAGCTAGAAACATATGTTTGTTGGAACACATTATCCGTGATTTAAAGACCAATTCCAGGACACTCAGAAGACTATGGGTTGAATTGTTTATTCAAAAGTGATTGTTAGATGAACAGTAGACATCAGACACTATTCCATATGTTCAGGGCACAAAACGGAGTCTCTGCTCTCATGGAGCTTATATTTGGGTTTGTGGAAACAGAGCAGTATAACCAAAGTTGCTGATTCTGTTTAAATTATACCAAAAAGTAAAATAATATACTGAAATAATATAAGTTACCTTAAAGTAAGACAAACAAACAAACAAAAACCCTAAAGAATTAAATTAATACAGAAACTGTGGCAGCTCTAAGTTTCTATATAACAAACTGATGTTGAGTCTCTCCGACATGGAACTGTTGGGATAAATGGTCTCCAAATATTGTCAGTCTTTAAATACTTTGATTGAGACCCAAATTCCAGGAGAAGAACTTCTAATTGAGCTGGGTTATGTTCCAACCTTTTGGCTAAGGTGAAAAATAAACAGAGTGATAGTATAGAAAATAGTTTGAAAGAGAGGAAGTTACCTTAGATAAGCTGGATAAAGAAAGCTACTCTGATTGAAGTGGCATGTAAGTTGAAGGACAAGAAGCCAAGCATGAGGTAAGCCAGGGACAAGCCTAATGGGCACAGGGGATAGCAAGGCTCTGAGGCAGCATGTTGTTTTAGGAGTAGAAAATTTGATACTATGGCTAAAATGAAGTGAGTAAGGAGGATGGGCTGGGAAGTATATGGAATTCACACCAAGTTGTGATAGATTGGTAAATTTATACTGTATTCAAGAGTTTGTGGCTATTTATTTATTTATTTTATTTTAGCATATTATGGGGGTACAAATGTTCAGGTTAGTATATTGCCTTTGCCCCACCTGAGTCAGAGCTTCAAGTGTGTCCACCCCCCAGAGTTTGTTGCTATTTAAAAGAAGAGTATGTTAACTCAGTAGTGTCAAATGAGCAAATTCTTTATTTTTTGATTGAAGCAAATAAAAATTTCTTTTGTCTTTTGCCTACTCTACTTCTACCAACTCTGTTTCTACTAGAATTTTATCATAAGAGCAGCCCACTTTGGCAGTTTCCAGTTGCTGGTATGAGCCTAAGAGGTGCCATAGATTCTTGCCAGCTTTTTCAGATGAGAACTTTCCTGTCTCAGAGGCAACTAACACATTTGGAGGAACTCGTTAGAGTAACTCAATCTGGGATGAGTCCTGACTGAGCCACTTCCTACCCACACGGCCTTGGGCAAGTTCCTTACTTAGCCTCTCTAATCTCAGTAAACTCATCTTTAAAAGGAAGGCAATGGTACCTAACTGCCAGGGTTGTAGAATGGATGAAACGAAATAACATATGTTAAGCATCCAGCATATATCCCAAAACATAGAAAGGGCTCAGTGAACAGCAGCACTGAAAAAAGAGTGTGAAACATCATAGCAAAGGCCAGGGGCTCAAGAATAAAGTCAGCAGCATCCACTTCAGACCTCAAAGTAGTTCAACACAGTTAAGCTACATGTCTGTCACAACCAGATGACCCTTTATGTTATCTTGGAATTTAGTTAATTAAGAAAATATAAGTTCACATGTTTGTCTACTTTTCTCTGACCACGTTTCAGTTGAATAGCTCATCTAATAGGTATTGTGGGAATGTTATTTTTTTCTTTTTTAAAAATTTATTTCAATAGATTTAGGGAGTACAAATGGTTTTTTGTTACATGGATGAATTGTATAGTAGTGGGACTATTTGAAAGAGACATACTTAACTAATACATTAAGTCAAATTTAATCAGCATTTGTTTCTTTATGTCTTCAGTATATTAGGATTCAAAACTACTAAAATACAGAAAAATGTTATAAATTAGATAAAGGTGAAAAGGAACAAGGAAATAAGCAAGAATTATAATGCATGAAATGAAGCTATAAATGAGGAAAATATATTCCAAAAAGTAAAGGGTGCAAAGCCAAAAAAATTAATGGGAAGTAGGCAATGTTATAAATTAATGAAATAGGCCAGTAGGAGGTCACGTGGGTGGGTAGAGTGTTTGGTCATTTGCTTCCTTTAAAATTTCTCCTATTTTTGCTAGAATGTGTATGTGTGTGTGTTTTTCTCTCTCTTTCTAAATGCGTATGTGAGTGTTTGTGAGATTTCTTATTTTCCAAACAGAATTTACCAAAACAAACAAATAAAACACATTTATGAAACAAATTAAATCCCTCAGGCAACCACTTAATGCTCCCTGCATCCAATCCCAACTCCAATTCCTCATAGCAAGCCTTAAAATTATATCACTTTCTTGCAGTTAGTGCATAAAGGGGATCCTAGCCAGTTATAAAATTCAAAATATCTATCAAATAAAACCAAACCAATTGTTAGGAAGAATGATTGAGATCAGAAGGAAATTCCTCTGACGGGATATGGATTTTGTGTGCTGTAATGTGCAATGCCACTCAAACATCCCTACTATAAACATAACAATTACTCCCTTGGTTCAACTTGAACAATAGTTATGAAGTAGATGGTAGTCACTATTGATGTTGAAAGGGGAGAAAAAAACCCATTTCATTCCCTGACACAAGGTAGCAAATTCTTAATTTTCACAAACTTTAAAAACACAGTGAAAACCTCCTTAATTCCTTGCTTAGATCATCAAGTTGTTATATATACTTTTCAAAAACCCATAGAAGAGCTGGAATATTTTATAGAATATATGAAACTATCAATTTTTTCCCCTCATTGAAAGTGCCTGTTCCATTTTGAGATGGTGTGAAATATCATTTGATTTTTTTTTCAGTATGTAAAATGCCTGCCCGAAATACACAAAAGTCTACAGCAAGATGTATCACAGATACTGTAGATTTAATGAATGCTACTAAAACTGCTAACACATCTAATATTTTACATCATTCAGTTTCACAGACTGGTAAGACTATAAGACTTTTGTTCATAAGTTCATGTTAGCTACTTAAGTTTTTTTGACATATACTAAATTTAGATTATATTGTTGCTGCATATATATTTAATTCAGGTGAACTTCTTAATGTTTTAATATTTCTCCCCCATTTGTTCCTAAATATATTTTACACATCTTCTAAAGCCTAATATAAGTATCCAGGGGATAATAAACAAGTACGGATGGCAGATAGAATGTATTTTAAAGAATTACAGAATGCATTTTCAAATAGTTTTGTATGCTTGCAATAAAACTTGCCAATGTTTTTCCCTTGGAATGTAAGTTTAAAGAGGACAGTTAAATTTTTCTTTGTGTAATATTCTTCTGTTGAGTACCAATTATTTAATCAGAAATGGATTGAAGTAAACTGCTGTGTGTCTGTGACTTCCACTACAATTTAAGTTCTTAGGAAGTAAGACTTTATTTATACATAATTGAATCCCTAGAACCTTTCCTAGTGCATGGCACAGGGTAGGAACTTAATAAATTTGTATTAAATAATTGATATGTAAGTGCATGATTGAGGCAAAATATTGTTCTTCTTTATCTAAAAGTGCAATTAGCTTATATCAATGATTGTACATATGTTGATGTGAGTGTGTATAGTGCTTTTGTTCTGGGATCTGTAATACCAGATTGTTTTTTCTGTCTAGGGATAAGATTTCCATGCTCCAGTTGAAGCACATTATATTTTTATAATATTAATTAAATATATGGTCTGTTCACTTTTACATCTGTACTGTTTTTTGTCCCCTAGATACTTTTGTTTAAATAAAATAATCTTACCATTCTGTTTTTTTTTGTTATATTTTTGTCAGAGGGAAAATTAATAGAAATACAAAGTGGAAAAACTAAAGAAAACAATTGAACTACTGTGAGTCCCTCAGGTTCTTCCATTTGGACCAAAGTTATTTCCGTCGATGAATACAAGCCACTTACTGCTTCTGTAGTTCTGAACAATGAACACCTTTACTTAAAGAATTTTCCAAGAATGACAGACTCTTCTTGCAAACTGTGAATTCCCCAAAATAATGAGGCAAATTCTTTTACTCCTCTTCCTTTATAAGGAATCAAATACAAGAAGCAAAGAATTGCTGTATAAATAGAAAAATAAATAGGATTTTTGTGTGCTACTTGCATTTGGTCACTCTAATATCCTTTCAGAAGGGACCTTCTTAAACAGATACTAAATATGAATTAGGGTAGAAGGCTTTAGATCAAAGACACTGATGTCATTAGAAAATAGGGAGAAGCCAAGTGGTTCACTCCAGTAGATAAGAAGTGTTTGAGGTGAGAGCAACTGTGACTGTAAAGGACAGAACTTCTTTGCTTCTGGACAGAGTCAGTGGCTGCCAACAGGATATGATGGGACAGATAGTGAAAGATTCCTCTGTCCTTACATTTCTCTTTTGTGAACCAAGCAATTGTGAAATGCTAATAACCCTACTTTGGAAGCTTCTTGTGAGAGTGAGAGATGATCTAACACAGTGCAACTAACACGTGTTGTACCTAACGCACAGTAACATCTCAACATCTTCCCCCACCTTTCTCATGAAGCCTAGAGGGAGGGCTCTTGATAAAAGTCAAATGTTTATTTTAAAAGTTAACATTTAAAACCCCATTTTAATTTTTTACCCTTATATTGGAAAGCCCCCAAACATGAACTTCTCTAATAAAGGTTGACCACGGGTCTCCAATTTCCTGGACAGTCCTGGTTTATGAGGTGTAATTATTAATAAATAGCATTACCTTTACTCTTAAAATTATCCTGATTTGGATGATAAATTATATGGAAGTTCTCTTAATAAAGCATTTTTTATTGGATAGTTGCGTGTGACTAACAAGAAATACTGGAGACGAGATATGGGTGCTCTGGCAGTGTTGGATTTTAAGAGGCTTTATTAAGGAGTTCCCTGAGCAGTGGCAGAAAACAGAAAGGTTGGTGAGCAGGGGAAGAAGGTACGAAAAAGATAGGGGAGAAGGCTGAGAGTGAAAAAGTAAATTAATTCACCTAAGTTGTGCAGCTAGGTAAGTGCAGATATAGGACAATAACTCAACTTTCTTTAATAAAATCGTTATTAAATGAAACAAAAGTGTCTTATGATAAAATTAATCAATAGATGTTATGTAATAAATAAAGCTTTTTTTTTTAGTTCAAAGATAAATCTCAACTTTGGAAATCTTGAAATCAAATAACAAATAAGATACCCGTTTTTTAGAAAGTTCTGCCTGAAATGTAGAATTTTTTTTTTTTTTTTTTTTTTTTGAGATAGTCTTGCTCTGTCGCTCGGTGCAATGGCATCATTATGGCTCACTGCAACCTCAAATTCCTTGGCTTACACAATCCTCCTGCCACAGCCTCCTGAGTAGCTGGGACTACAGGTGTACACCACCTCACTCAAATATTTTTTTCTATTAATATTTTTAGTAGAGACAGGGATTGGCTCTTGCTCAGGTTGGTCTTGAACTCCTGAGCTCAAGTGATCCTCCAGCCTCAACCTCAGGTTTATAGGCATTGAACCACCTCGCCTGACCTATATCTAGTATAGTTTTAAGGAAAAGGATTGTAAGCATTTGTAGGTTCTGATATTCCAAGTGTTAATACTAGAAGATGCTGTCCTCTTCCCCTTAAAAAATAAAATAGTATCTTAAGAAGTTTGGGACATGCAAAAATGCACCCAGGACCTAGTTTGGGATGTTTTGGATAGAAAGCTCACAGACACTTCAATTTGGTTGGAAATTGATGGCTGGGGAGACAGGTGGTAGAGAGGGGAAGAGCCCCAGCAGGCAAGTTCTCCAGTTGGAGAGAAAGAGGCAGCCAGTGGGGAATCTCCCCCCCACACCCGCCCCGCGCCCCGCGCCCCCGTGGCACTAAAGATAAGGGGCTCTCAGAAATGCTTAGCTTTAAATTACACATTACTGTCAAAGTGATGCAACTTTTCAGTTTATCTCAATATTTCATTAAACATTTATTTACAACAGCCTATGTCAATGGAACTGTGGGAAATAAAGCGATTTGAATGAGACAGCAAATGGATCTTGCTATCATCAGGCACTGGGGAGTGGCACAGATGATACACAGAGGAGAGAAAGGAAACTTCAAGAACATCTCAGAGTGCTGGGAAGGACCCAGAGATCAGAGAAAGTTGGCCACAAGACAGGCTAAGTCAGAGGTGGACATGTGCCAGATCCTATTCATCCTAAATATATTAGACAAAGGTAGCTTTCAGGATTCAAGTCCAGCTCACTACTTCATAGCTTTATGATCTTTGACCAGTAATATACTTTCCATAACCTGTCTGCTCATCTATAACACTTTAGTAATAAGAGCATCTACTCCATTGGCTTGCTGGGAAAATTACATCAGATGATCCGATTATAGAAGCTAGCCAATAAATTTAGCATTAGCATATCATTTTGTATTCAGTTTTTGATTTTGTATTCATTTAATATTTTAACATAATCATTCTCCTGTCACTAACTATTCTTTGAAAACATAATTTTTAATAAATGCTAAGTAGTTTGCTCTATTGAGGCAAATGCTTAATATAACTATTTCTCCATTTCTTGGCCATTTATGTTGTTCCAAATTTTTAATTATTATAAAAGACAATGGAAAACCTCCATATTTAGAACTTGATATGCATTTTTGACTACTGAGGAAAAAAAAATCATTGAATGCCACTTAACTATGCCAATGTATACAAACATTTAAAGATTCTTCATACATGTCCTACAGGAAAAGAATACCGTATTACACCATTTTGATTATGATGTTTCAAATAGCAAATAGAACATCATATCAAACTGGCATATACAATAAGAAAAAAATATTAGAAATTCTAAAGGTAGACCAGCCTCAAAAGCTGATTGATAAGGTTCAAAACTATTAAGTTCATGTTCTTTCTATCTTTCTTGATGTCATACTCAGGCAGATAGCAAGGTGGCTGTAACTGCTTCCGATATATTGTCTGGACACGGCAAAAACTCAGTGTTGTTTCATGCAAACAAGAAAGTCATTCAGAGAATCTTCTGTAGATGTCCCTGGCAACTGGCCATATTTACCATGTGCCTTTTTCCAACTTCTCCCTGTAAGGGAAGTTGAACTACCATAATTGTTCTGACTAGTTACTTAGCATGGACTAGAAGTAGGTGAACCAAAAATAATAATAACCGTGATTTCCACTATCCAGTGTTTGTGAGTGTGATTTTGATTTCATCCTCACCAACACTATGTATGTTTGTTAACTTCCATTTCTATTTGTATACTATTAGAGAGTATGTTTGGGTACAACAAACAACGTGGTTATCCATAAATATTGTTGACTGACTATTGGATTGAATGACAGAATGAATTACTAACTGATGTATTGGGATTTACCAGGTTTTTAGTTCAACTGGGCTGTATTCTACAGGGTTGAGAGGAGCTAGACCTTCTAAAATACAAAGGCAATATTATATGCAATGAAAGGATCTTGCACAACATTACCCAACAGCTAAATCATTATTTGAAGAAATCTATAAACGGACTGTAAATTAAAACGTGAAAATGAGTGTAGAGAGAAGTGAAATTTAAGCTCTCAATGGGATAATCCTTCAGCTAAAATGGCCTCACACTGTTTTTCTTGGATTATTTCGAGGCCCATTGTATTATCTGAAGGAAGTCTATTGAACGGTGATTGAGTGGCACTGACCTGGTGCTACACTCATTTTGCACAAAAGCTTCTCTTCTGTAATATTCAGAGAGGTTATACATTGAAGCCAATTGTGACCCTGAAACAAAATGAAACCACTCACCCACTCCTTAAAGGTTTTAGTATGACACATTTTATTATAATTTTGAAAAGCATCATTTTTCCTGATGGCTAATTATTAACTTTCAAATGGATGCTGTGCAAATTGCAATCAAATATCTTTACTTTATTGAATGCATATGTTGTCAGGAAATATAATTCCACATTAAAGGGTTTTACAGGTTTACTGACACTCAGATCTCTTTGTTCTGGTTTTGGTCCCCTCCTGCTGCTCCTGGCAAATTGAAAAACTACTTCATTGAGTTCCATGCTTCTAAATTCCTTGATGTGCATCACTGCACAGAATAAACACTCAGGTGATTTCTAAGCTTTTTTTGTTATTGTCATTCTTTCTTGTTTTGCTTTTACCTGAATGTCATGGAGATGCTATGGCCCAGTCAGAGGGTTTAAACAAGTGTACCCAAACATTATATGTAAATGTGTTAGATGCTTATTTATATTTCTGTTCCAAAGTTTAATTTGCCTACCATTCACATCTGGACCTAGAATTTTTTTATAGAATGTTCAGAATCGTTTTCATCTGAATATATATGTACGTCTGCATATATCACATAAAGGTACATACGTACACATGGTATATATGTGTTTACATAGTGTGTGTATATATATGCTAAAAGTGACAATATATCTTCATTAAATCTATTCCTCCAGGTTTATTTAGATATTTTTTCTTTCTGCTTCCTTAATACTCTGCATGTTCCTGTTATTTCACACTTATCACTTTGTATTACCAATGTCTATATAACAATTAAATTATTACCTTTTTAAGAGCAGGCCTGTGTGTTTTGTATTCTCCTCCTATCCATGTCCTGTACTTAAGTGCCCAATAGTACTATGGATTATATAATTGTGTGAATTAATGAAAGAAGAGAAAAAAACTGTTTGATATTTACCCTCAGGAGAAACAATATGTGGCTTTTATTATGCAGTAGAAAAAGTACATAAAAGATTTATTTTAAACTTCTACTACTAGATTGTTGAGCTTGAAACACAAAATGGTTTAAATAAAAGTTTAAAATACCCCACAAAAGCAGGGAAACCTATTGTACATGATATTGGGGAAAAAAATGAATGAACCCAATAGTTAAAGAGGGACAAAGCATAAATTTTTGTCTGTGTACCTATCATTGATCTAATTCCCTCATATCTCAATAAATTACACTGTGCAAATCATGAAACTGTCAATGACACTAAAGATCATAGGATTCTGTTTTCAAGAATCATGAAATATTTGAGGTGACTGGCTTCTTGGACATCATCTTGTTTTGCCTTTCATTTTAGCTATGAGGCAGTATATTCCAGAAGTAGGACATGATTGGCAAAGATTAGCTCCTGTACAGGGGGAGAGGAATTCAGATACAAACCTACACAGCATGCCTGATGACTCGAAAGATTAGAAATGACCTCTACAAAGTAAGATAAGAAAATACTGTGCCTCCAGATCACTCAGAAAGCTTTTTAAAGGCAGAGGATGCCACTAATGTTTTATCCTACAAAGCAGTGATTCTCAACAGGGGGCAATTTTGCTCCTCCCAAGGCATTTAGTAACGTCTGGAGATGTTTTTGATTGTCATCACTGTGAGTGTGTAGGGAGAGGTGCGGGTGTGGGGGTAGATCTCCAGAGTGCTTCAAAATCCTAAAATGCTCCAAATATCAATGATCCCAAGGTTGGGAAACCCTGCTCTAGAACACCTCCCAGATAACAAAGTTACTCTAGAGGTCAACAGATAGAATCTTGCTAATCACTCTTTAAAATGCATGAAATTGCACATACGTACACAAGGATAGTCATCTGCAGCATGGCAGGGCTGTGCTCAGAGAAAGCAGCCGACAAGGTCATTATATACAGAAGAAAAGATTTCCCAACTGTGCCGACGTGAGAATTGCTTTGAGGCTGAATATTATTGAAGATGTCATACCCAAGCAGGAGAGCCTAGATCTGAAATTACATTTAGAACCTTAACTAGGATGTCAACCAGCAGCAAAGATTGCATCTGCTGTTCCCTCTACCAGGATAGATGTGCTCCTTCACCTCTGCCTTGGTCTGTTTCATGTTGCTACAACTGAATAACACACTGGGTAATCTATGAGAAAAGAAATTCATTTCTCACACTCTCACTGGACAACGGGAAGTCTAATTTCAGGATGACAGCATGGTGAGGGTTTTCATGTTACATCATCCGATGGTGGCAGGGTGGAAAGACATAAGAGCATGTGTGAGAGGGAGAGAGCAAGTCGGATTCAAATTCATTTATTTTATCAGAAATTCACTCTCTCTTCTCGGAATTAACTCACTCTTATGATAACAGCTTTAATGCATTCATGAAGGCAGAGCCCTTACCCTAATCACCTTTTAAAAGTCCCACTTCCCTACACTGTTGCATCGAAGATTAAGTTTCCAATACATGAACTTTGGGGGACATATTCAAACTATAATGTCTTCCCAGGTCTTCTTCCTTGTTGGAAAACTGTTGTCAGCTTAAATATCACCCGCCATCTTTTCCTGACCATGTGATTTAATTTGCCTTTGTCATCTTCAGTCACTCTATCTCGTTGCTGTTTTTACTCTCTGAAATAATCACTTTTGTTCATTTGTTTACTTGACAACTGTTTTACCTTCACAAATCCAACTAAGGGTAAAATTTTTGGTTGGCCAGGTGCGGTGGCTCAGGCCCATAATCATAGCACTCTGGGAGGCAGAGATGGGAGGATCACTTGAGCTCAGGAGTTTGAAACTGTAGTGAGCTAGGATGACACCACTGCATTCTACCTGGGTGACAGAGGGAGACTCTGTCTCAAAACAAAATTGGGAAAACAGGGGTATTTACCATGTTTCATCATAATAATTTTGGTGTTTATAGTAGGTACTCAATGAATATTCCATTTATCCAATTTATTCAACCAACATTTATTGAGTGCCTACTTTATATCTGGTACTATTTTAGCCATGGGGGAAAAATCAAGATTCCTGTTCTCATAGAGCTTATGAACGAGTATATAAATGGATGAATGTGTAAATGTACACACAGAGCCTAGGTAGCAGTGGCAAAGAAGCAACAATTAGCTCTCAGCAATAATAAGGTAAGCACAACGGAAGGAAGTAAAGATAAGTAATGAATTATTATATCTATGACTAGATTTCACCAAGATATTACTTTTATGATGACTCAGTGGCAACTAGATAGATTGAATGTTAGAGGTAATGATATTCATTGATGATAATGTCATAGCATTTTAATTAAGCCATTACATATTACACATTTAAGTTTACATTTATTTAAGGATAATACTTCCATGGAGGTCCCATCTGATTATTATTAAAGTCTTGTGAAATAAAATGGACAAGTAACATATTAATATATACGGAGGAGGAACCTGAGGCTAAAATAGATAAAATAACTTGCCCAAGATCACTAATTACAAAAATGCAAAACATAGCCTGTATGTAACATGTTTTTTCTATGCTTCTTTTGTGACTTGAAAGCCTTTTACTTAGTGAAGATTTTAGGTGAAAAAGAAAGGGAGGTAAAGAGAAAAGGGGAAGATATGCATTTGTATAAATAAGTGGAAGCGAAGTTATGGAGAGTAGTATAAATTTTAAGTCTACTTAAAAGTATACTGAGTATAAACATATTCTCTAAATAATGTGTATAACTAAGAAGACTTCTTCCTAAGGAAGTATTTTTTTGCCTTTGTAATTGTCATTTTTAACTTACTTGTCATAGCTCCAACATAAGAAAACTTTTAAATTTTTAATATCATATAATGATCAAATGTAAAAAAAAACTTTAGCAACCTAGTCTTTTATTTATGTCTCATTTTTCTTTTTTTTTCAAGACAATTAGAAATTGCTATAACAAAAAAATATATATAGCAGGATCAATGAAACAAAAGTACAGAAAAAAATCAGGACTTTGGAAGGGAGGAAGATATATTTTAAGTGAAAATCATCCTCATTATTGGAATCAAATATCCCAGAGCATCTTGAAAATCAGAGTAATTTACATAGTTTCCTTTATGTAAAAGATTGAAGCATATTGACTGACCCTTTAGTAGACATGATATTTTCCTGGCAATAGATTTTAAAAGGATCTTACATAGAGAAGAAAATTACTTAGTTAATATTCTAACATCATACATCATTTTTTTTTTTTTGTACAAGAGTTTAGGTACATGCAGAGATGATAGGTTTCATTCACTCATCCACTGATTCAAATAACTTTTATTGATTTTGCACATGTTCCAGGAATGTAGAAACAGACCATGCCCTTGTCTTTGTAGAATACCGAGAAGGATGAAAAGAACATTTAAATGAATAGTTTTATGTCAAAATACAGGAATATGTAAGCAGCATGTTCTGGAAACATGGAAGTGACAGCATCCAATTTTGCTCACTTGGGAGTCCAGGTTTCATGGATTCATAGATTCATAGAAAGAGGAAAATTTTGAGTTGATTCTAAAAGTGGGAATTTTCAAGGTTGATAAAGAAAATGTAGGTCATTTTAAGGAGAGTGAAGAAAAGAAAATATCAAATTTCATGAGAACTTTAGAGAAATATCGGTAACTCCAAGTCACAAGAGCATCTCACAAAGTAGGGAGTACTTACCTTAAAAAGGTAGTTGTATATGACAGATTAAGGATTTAGCTTCTAGGCTTTTGAAATGAGGAGACATTGAAGGATGTTAAGCACAGGAAAGTAAGATTTGATTTGTATTTTAGAATGTCAGTCAGCTCTGTACATTTTTATAAGGTATTTCGCGTATTTATGAAGAATAAAACAAAAATAAATCATTTATTCAAACATTTTTGAACATCTACTATGTGCTAGGTACTGCACTAGATATTAATATTAATAGAAAGAGCTGAGTAAAGTAGAAATGGTCTCTGTACTCATGGAGCTTATAGACTACTCTGAACACATATTAAAAATGATTATAAGTAATGGTGTAAATAGTTGCAAGTCTGCAAACTGCTATGAGGGGAAAATGGAAAGGTCTATAGGAGTGTAAAACAAGGGAACCTAACCTTGACTAGAGAATCTAATCTTGACAAAATAGGCTTTCCTGAGAAAGGGATGTTTAAATGGACATGTTTAATTATATATCTTGAGCTAAGTAAGAGAGGAGCTGGCAAGAATAAAAGAAGCAGAGTGTATGGCTTTTTAAAAAGAATTCCAGAGAAACTCAGCATGGCTTGAGAGAAGAGAAGAAAGGGCAGCGTGGTTCCAGATGAGATTGGAAAAGCAGGAGAGATTGAGTCAAAGGCTTTACAGATGCTATTAAAGAATTTCCCCTTCATTCTAAAGGCAATGGTTTGCAATAGAAAGGCTTTTTACACAGGACAGTAACATTTAAAACATGTGTTTTAAGAAAGAATGTACTTCTAAAAGATTACTCTGGCTGCAATGCCAAGGATTGTTTAGGAGGTGGAAAAAGCAAAAAGACTGTGGGGTGATCAATAACGAAGCTGATGTAGTAAATCAGGATAGTTGAAGGTAACCAAGATTAGCACAATGTAATCATGATTTAGGAAATATTTTGGGAGGTAAAATCAGCTAAACTTGGTGATAAATTAAGAAATACTGGATGAAGCAGTTCTGGCTTAAACATCCCCAGGGAGAGTAAGAAAACCTCTGTGGAGTTAGAGGCAAGGATACAATTTGAGAAGTACCTGCAACCATGCAAGGAAGAAATACAGACCTAACCTAAGGCAGTCATAGAAACACTCAGAAAATATATCAGGAGCTGTTTGGAGACCAGCTGGATACTTGTCAGGAGATGCAAGGAGACTTAGAGACCGGTTGGCAGTGGGAGATGAGGTAGGGAAACAAATGGAGGCCAGTTTTCTTGTCTTGAGCTGACAAGTAGACTTGATGCCAGTAACTAAGATGGATGGTCCAAGGAAGAAGAGCATGGATGAGAAAGGAAGAAAGTGAGAGCAGTCATGGACTTGTTAAGATTGTAGGACATTCTATGAAAGTGTTGAGCTGGCAGAGGGACTGTAAGAGCCTGAGGCTCAAGACGCACTCTGAAGTTTCACTGGCGTTCCTGTGATGTGGATTGTACAGAGCGGATATGAACAGAAGAGATGGAAATCTTTTAAATTGCCATGGAGGTAACTGTTGGAGGAGGATGGTATTTCAATATCTTATCCAAGAAGTGTCTTCATGCAGATCAACTTGCAGCTCATACACCAAGCAGAAAGTGAGTTCTTCCTACCCAGGATGCTTTTAAATTCTCCCCACCCTCCGAATGTTTCAGGAGGGGAAGGTAAGAGTGAGCAGGCACACACGGGGGAGACGCTTAAGGTCCCAGATTGGGACACAGTCACTTTCCTCAAAGGACACACAATCCTTCAGCGTTACAACTCACAAGCCCTGGGGCCAACAAGGTGGCCGGGAGTGAGGCAGCCAAGTGGGTCTGTTGTAGATGGAACTGTTCACCCCAGGGGAGGACTCTCATGTGAAAAGGTGGGCCTGGTTACACTGGCACTTCTAACTTCTTTTCAAGAGATGTTGGAAATCATCCAAATCATTACTGCAAACCTCTTCTGTGCCAGAAACAGAAGGTGTTTCTGGTGGTGAGAAGCTAGCAGTGAACACAGCAGTCAACAATTACTGCCTTTATTGAACTTATATTGATGTAGAGAGAATACATCAATAAATATTCTAAATAATATAATATATCAGATGTTGGGAAGAGAGGCCATGGGGTAGGGATACAGGAGACAGCAGGAGCTCCATTGTAAATAGGTGGTCAGGAAGGCCTCACTGAGAATATAAAATTTGGGAAACGATCTGAAGGTAGGTAGGGAATGAAGCCATATGTAGGTATAGCAAGAAAGAAATTTTACAAGGAAATAGCCAACGACATTCTCCTAAGATAGGGATACATATCTTAGCTATATTTTGAAGTCAGAGCCACACGGATTGTCTGTAAGATTAGATGCAGAGTGTACCGGAAAGAAAAGAAATAGAAGTGACCCAAATTGTTTGGAGTGAAACTCTGTCACTGAGATGTCAAAGGTTTGAAGGAATTGCAGATCAGAAGGGAAGATAGTTGGGGACATATTATTGTGCCCAAACAAACGTACTTTCTCATATGCCCTCAACTGGTTTCTCCTTTCTTGTTCTTGGTTGTCACCTGAGCTGGAACAACTTTCCACTTTTAAAGTTGGATGAAGCACCAGGTCACATCCAAACACTTGGGCGATGGCACCCTGAGAAACCATCAAGAAACCCTACGTTAAAGGGAGTTTCTTCTCCACAGGAGGAAGTCAGGCAAATTTCTTTCTCCCTTGACCTGCTCCACAGTGTAATTCTTTCTTGTTGCTTTCTCCGAAAGTTATTTTTATGCAGCAGGCACTGAGAAATGCTTCAAGTTTTTCTTGCTTCATTTCCCTGTTTCTCTCCCCTCACTGCCCTGGGCTTGCACTTAAATCCTTGCACAGGATCTTCTTTGTATGTGACCTAGACTAGGGCAGTTGCCTCCAAGTGGAGCTGTCCAGTAGGAAATTGGATCAATAAGACTGCAGCGTGGCGGGGTGTGGGGGAGGCTAGGGTAGGGGGACCAAAGTAGAGACATACATTTGGGAATCATCAGAACAGAGATGACATTTAGAGTTTTGGGACCTGACGATCACCACAAAGTGATTGCACAGAGAGAAGAGAAGAGGGCCAAAGACAAAGCCTTGGGCACTCCCATAATTAGGGGTTAGGAAGGGGGGAGCCAGCAAAGGAGTCTGAGAATCAGCTGCCAATAAAGGAAGAGGAATCCACAGGGGTGTGTTGGCGTGGAAGCCAAGTGAAGATTGAGTCAGGGAGGGAGGAGTGAAGTGTCAAATGATCTGGATATTAATATGAAATATCCCAATCTTGTAATGTTAACAGAGTATTCAAACTCTTTAAAACACCATAGAAACAGAACACTTTTAAGAACAACTTGTTCCTCACACTGCTATTTTGCAAAATGCAGTCCAGTGGGAAGGCGTGTCTTGACTTTGGTAGATGGACTTTCTCCTGTTCTTTCTCCATCTGTAGCCAAGGCCATGTCTTACTGCTCCCCCCAAAATAGTTATCTCCCGATTACAGCACTTTCTACCTAGATTTGAACTTATAAACAAAAACTAACATGTATTCAGCATTTAGTATGTATAGACCTTGTCTTAATCTATTCATCTCTATTGATCTAATCTCTCTCTCTGTGTCACAAGTATAATCTTTGCAAGAGCTTTATAATGGATAGCTTATATAATTATCTCCAGTAAAATACACAATAACTGAATTATTGAGAGGCTAAGTAAATTTCCAAATGCCATGCAGTGAGCATAAGGCAGAACTTAGATTTGAACCCAGGATGTCCAGTTCCATGTTCTACACTCTAAAGCATCATGCAATCAATACTGCCTCAGGAATTGTGGGTTGGGTATCTGAGTATACAGCTGTGTATTAGCCCTAGTTACCTAGGGAAATAAAACCAATATGGGCTGTGTATGAGTGTGTGTGTTTATATATATAAAAAGGGGAGATTTAATATGAGAATTGGTTCTTAATTTATGAAGGCCAAGAAGTCCCATGATATGTCATTTGCAAGGCTGAGAACCATGGGGCCCTGGTGTAATTCTCAATGCAAAGCCAGAAGCCTGAAAACTGGAGGAGCTGCTGGTTTACATCCACGAGTCCCATGGTCCGAAAACCATGAAATATCTGATGTCTGCAGGAAGAGAAGATGGATGTTCCAGTTCAAGAAGAGAACAAATTCCCCCTTCCTCTGTTTTTGTTTATTTGTTTGTTTTGTTTTATCTATACTCTCAATGAATTGAATGATGCTCACATTAGTGAGGGTGGATCTTCTTTATTCTGTCTGTTGACTGAGATGCTAATCATTTCAGGAAACACTCTCACAGACGCGTCCAGAAATAATGCTTTACCAGCTATCTGGGGATCGCTTATCCCACTCAGGTTGATGTATAAAATTATCCATCACAGCTAGTTAGGACAATTGCATTAGGCATCATCATCTCAGCATTCTGGGCCCCTGCTTTTTCTAAGATTTAGGCCTCTGGTGATGTCTCAAACCCTAGAGGAGGCACATACCGGGTTATGTTGAGGGAAGTATAGTTTGAAAACACTTTTCCCTGCTGCCTCTTCTACTCAGGGAAAAATCACTGCATTAGATGACTTGTGAGAATATTCTTCATATGGATGGTGGAGTCATTAAATTGAAGTTTTTAGAGGATTAAATGTCAGTGGTATACTAGATATATATCACAAACTTTTAAAAATGCTCAGCTTGTGGGTGACTCTATTATTTATTTGAGAGGTTGCCTTGTAGATATTTTTTGCATAAAATACTTAATTTTCAATGTTAAGTTTTGTTCTGCCTGTTAGGTCAAACTCTGTGACCTTTAAGAATTGCTCTTATCTTTGGTTAAAAACATTGTAATATTTCTAGAGAGTTGTTGCTCTTTTTCAACTTATTTTTCCCTCCTATAAGGAGAAATCATTATGCTTACCTGACTTTCACTTATAGAATGAAGGAAGAACTGGGCTAAAATACATGCTTTATGACAACTTGTTCATACAGCCACTGTCAGCAGTTTTCCAATGATGAGGAACATAAATACTGCAAAATACAAACCCTGGAATTGTAATCAAATGACCTTTTTTCCTCTGCATTCATGTGCATTTTCTCCCAATAAGTCCTCTGAAAAGAGCCATTATGGTTACTCGTCAGTCAACATGACTCTTTTATGGGTACAGATGTATGAAATTAATTGCAGAATAGCAAGCACCCAGAAGAATTACCAGCAAATGAAGATCTATAGTTTGGCTTATTAAAAACAAAATAGTAAAAATTAAAGCAGACACAAATAAGTGTAAAGACATCCCATGCCCATGGATTAAAAGAATTACTATTGTTAAAACATACATAGTATGAAAGTTATCTATAGATTTAGTGCCATCCCTATCAAAATCCCAATGACATTTTTACAGAAATCAGGGAAAAACATCTTGCAATTTATATGAAACCACAAAAGACCTATAATAGCCAGAGCAATTCTGAGCAAGAATAAAGCTGGAAGCATCACATGTCCTGATTTCAAAATATTTTACAAAATTGCAGTAATCAAAACAGAATGGTACTGGCATAAAAACAGACACATAGACTAATGGAACAGAATAGAGAGTACAGAATTAAGCCAAGTCGTCTATGGTCAACTAATCTTTGATGGTTGCCGAAAGTACAGAATGGGAAAAGATAGTCTCTTCAGTAGATAGTGTTGGGAAAACTGAATATCCATTTGCAAAATAATAAAATTGGATCCTTATCTTATACCATATACAAGAATCAGCTCAAATGGATTAATAATTTAAACATAAGTCCTGAAATCATATAACTCCTAGAAGAAAACACAGGGAAAAAGCTTCATGACATGGCCTTGGCAATGATTTCTTGGATATGATACCAAAAGTACAGGCAACAAAAACAAAAGCAAAAATAGTCAATTGGGATTATGTTAATCTAAAAAGCTTCTGCACAGCAAAGAAAATAACCACCAGAAAGAAAAGGTGATCTACAGAATGGCAGAAAATATTTGGAAACCATATATTTAATAAAGAGTTAATACCCCAAATATATAAGAACTCTTACAACTTAATAGCAAAATAATCACAAATAATCCAATTAAAAATGGGGAAAAGAACTTAATAGACCTTTCTTCAAAGAAGACATACAAATGACTAACAGGTGTGTAAACAAGTATTCAACATCCTTAATCATCAGGGAAATACAGGTCAACACCACAATGAGACATTACCTCACACCTGTTAGGATTGCTATTATTTAAATAAACAAACAAAAAAATGTGGGCTAGAATGAGGAGAAGGGAACCTTCTACGCTGTTGGTGGGAATATAAATTGGTGTAGCTACTATGTAAAACAGTTGAAAGTTTCTCAAAAAAAATTAAATATAGAACTACTATGTGATCCAGCAATCCAACTTCTGGGTGTATATTCACAGGAATTGAAATCTGGATCTCAAACAGGAGGAATCTGCACTGGTATGTTCATTGTGGCATTATTCACAATAACCAAGACATGGAAGCAACTTAAATCCACTGATGGATGAATGGATAAAATAAATGTGGTACATATACACAATGAAATGTTATTTAGCTTCAAAAATGAAGGAAATCCTGTCATTTGCAACAACATGGATGAACATGTTGGATATTATACTAAGTAAAATAAGGCACAGAAGGACACATATCACATGATATCACTCATAGTAGGAATCTAAAAGAGTCAAACTCAGAAGCAGAGATCTTCATATAATGGTGGTTGCCAGGGGGTGGGGGAAGGAGGACATGGCGGGGTGCTGTCAAAGGGCATAAAGTTTCATTTATGCAAGGTGACTAGGTACTAGGGATCTACAGTACAGCATAGTGCCTATGCCAGCAATACTGTATTGGATACATAAGCATATTCTAAAAGGGATCTGATGCTACGTGTCTTTTTTACAGAAACAAATAATAAATAAAGAGAGCATGAAGAAACTTTTGGAGATGATCGATATGTTTATGGTATAGATTGTAGTCATGGTTGAACAGACATACATTTATCTCCAAATTCATCAGGCTTATGTATCAAACAGGTAAAACTTTTTATATGCCAGTCATACCTAAATAAAGTGGTTTAAAAAGTGAAAAATAAGTAAGTTTGTGGTATCAGTAACCTGGAGAGGTCCTACCACACACACAAGACTCACCCTTATAATAGGCCATTATGTGTATCTTGTTCTCTATTGTCAGCAGAAATTCTGATGCTGAATGCACTGAGAGGCCAAAGGCATGCCAAGGAGCAATGGTCTTTGCGTAAATGTTCAGCCAATCTCCAGCTTCAACAGTCTGGATGCTATCTTTTCTGTCAATGAAAGATTTTTTTCTCCCAAACTTGCTGGCCAATCCATTATTTATTTAAAGCTTCAAGTAAAACACATATCTTGCAAGTGAGATAGAAAATAATTCAAGTGACTTTACCCCCTAAATTTATAACAATGGAGAATCCAAGGAAAAAGAAACATAAGGCATTATTTTATGGATAAGAAAGAGGAACACAATGGAATCAGAAATGAAGCAGAGTTTTCAAATTGACTAACCGATCCAACTCTTAAACAGCTAAGCCCCATTTTTTGCTTGCTTTGTCTCCTACCCAGATGTAGAAAGAGGGGCTGAGAGTTCTGTTGAATCACCCAACGAGAACCTGCTATTTGGATAGCAATCATGATAAATGGGGCACTGAGGTCTCATAAGGCTGGGTGAGCACATTGTTAGAATGAAGAACACCTTAACTGGTCATTTCATGTTTCGCAAGTAACCATCCTGGGAGAGGTGGCAAAATATGTTATTGTTGACTTAAAATGGAGCCTTTTTCCTTAATGGTATAGCCCAGGTCAGCACAGTAACTACTAATATTTTCCTGCATATCATATTATGCTCTGAAAGTTGCCTCATTAAATTTATATCAAATAAGGAAATGGGAATGCAGTTAGGAAAGCAGTGTTGTGACTATGAAATTACAATATTTCATTTTTACAGCTTTGGCCTTGAAATCACTGCAAGCAATTTTCCCCAGGGATGAGCTTTTTCATCAACCATATTCTGGAGGAAACAGCATACTGGAGACCTTCTGGGGCTTGTGTGTAAACATTAGCAAGAAGTGGTGCATAGAACAACTTGCAGGTCATTTCCCCACTCGGAAGCCACTGAGCCCCTTCCAAAGCATCATCCTTTCTACACTTGGATACCAGTGCGGGTTTTCAAAATTATCTTCAAACTGGAGTCCCTGCTTCCTGCCTGCCATATGCCACCACCCACAATAATCTACCTTATGTGCAAATCTGCCTCTCTCACTTGCCAGCTTTCACTTAGGTTTTCTTATGTATAAAACTAGAGAAAATATTTGTACCTATATTACAGGGTTTATCAGTGACACTGCTCGCATATCTGGAACCCAGAGTGAATCATTTTGTAACAATATTATAACAAAAATATTTTCATCAGTAACTATAACACAAAGTGAATAATTACAATGGCCAGAGAAAAACTACAATGATAATTTTCTTTCATTGAATTTTGTACATATAATTATACCAGCAAATTAAAAATAAAAAAGAAACAAATACTATAAAATGATAAAGTAACTAATTAATAATTTTTAATTATATTAATTTTTTGACAAAAGGGAAATCATATATACCTATGTATTGGTTTGCCACAGCAACAAACAATTAAGTAATAAATGAGTAGAATAAGATATTTTAATTCTAAGGATTTAATTCTAAGGATATTTTAATTCTAAGGATTTTAATTCTAAGGATATTTAAGGATATTAATTCAGTAATCTATTTTATGTGTGAACTAAAATTTGCACTTGCTACGCACAATAGTAATTCTTGCATTTCTCACTGTTTCCTTGTTTTAACTTTTAAACTAATAAAAGCTTCAAGTGACCATATAAAATGACAGCATTAAAGCCACATAAAACTCACATTAACCAGAAATTGTAGGATTTAAACCAACAAATGATTTTTTCCAGGAAATAATATTTTATTATTGATATTGTTTTAGAATTGTAAAGTGGGGTTAACCAGAGTGTTTTACAGTTGTTTATATATTCTCTACAGATAATGGACCCCCTTAGTGCCTATGTAAAAGGGTGGACCCACTGCACTGGCTGGCCTGTAGCATGCTGTCACTGGGTCCTGGGAAGGTTAAAAGGGATTAACATCTAAAGTACTTACAAGAAACCTCGGCATATAGTAAATTCTCCATAACCATTTTTATTGTTGTTGTTAAATAATTATAATGTCTCTAAATATAACAAGTATTAAATATATTTTAAACACAAAGTGAATCTTATTGATATATTTAAAAGCATTCATAGTCTTGTCATACTTTAACTTCTAATTATTTCTTTCACTTAAAAGAGTAGAGAAAAAGCTTCAGCAACACTAAAATTTTCATTCTTAATTAAATATTTTGCTAATTAACTGCCAGGTCTCCTATTTTTTTGCATGCAAGTCCCATTCCCTTTTTATTTCCTGGGGACTGCCTCATTGTTCATGATGTAGCTTAATTGTTAATTCCTCTGAAACACTCTCCCGTTAATCAACTCTCCTGTTCAGGAAGAAGATTGATCATCTGTCCATCCATCCATCCATTTATCCATCCAACCTTCCTTCTATTTGTTTCCTCATCTATTATCAGAATGCTTGCAATGTTCCTAACAATCTTCTGGAATTAAAGAATAAACAAAAACATGATTTCTGTCTTATATCACCTAAAGTCTGCTAGGGAAAATAGAGAAGTGCCAATTGCAATCCAATAATTTTAGGGTTATGCTTAGATGTAAGAATGGAGTGCTCTGAGGGGGGCACTTGGGAGTGTAATTTAAACAGTCTCGAGAGTTCAGAGAAAGCTTGCTGGAAGATACCAGAAGTATTTAAACCGAGACCTGAGGAATAAGGTTCATCCATCAGAAAGAGGCTGTAAAATGGGAAGAGTGGGGAGAACGTCCCAGCATAATCAATAGCATGAATTATGACCTGGAGGAAAATGGAAAAAAAATATATACAAAGAGAACTAAAAGAATTTCCATGTTGTTTTAGGATAGAGAGAAAAGTTGAGAATGGGGAGCAGTCTCTGGAGGGGTAATCTGAGGCCGTATCAATGCAAAGCCCTGTCCATCCTATATTCAGGAGTTTGGATATAGGCTGTGGGCAGTGAGATGCCACTAAAGGATTTTAAGTGAAGTAGTTATTTGATTTACAGTTTTAAATATTGCTCTGTTAGTAGTATAAGTTATGGATCGCAGAGAGAAAATACTTAAGGGAAGAAGGTGGCTTTGGTTGTTTCAGGGATCTTATCATGAGATGATGGTAACTCCCATAAAATGAAGCAGTGGGGATGGATTGTAAAGATTTAGAAGGTACAATTGACAGTACCTAGTGATTGGATATTGGCAGTTGAGGACAGGAAGGAATCCAGGATGGTTTCTGGATCGGCCTCCAAGTTATGTAGTGGCACCAATCACTAAAAGGGACGAATACAGTGGTCATCAAGCTTGGTCATATTGGTGGGGAATAGGTTTTACAAAAGCATGCTGGTCTTCCTTTTGGTTTTGTTCAGTGTGAGGGGTCTATAGGACATGAAGGTGACAGTGCCAAGAAAACATTTGGAATGTTTCCATAAAGGGATAAGAGTGAGAATGAGCTCTCAAAAAGAGTGTGAAGATTGAGAAGAGAAGCTGATCGAGTACAGAGCTCTCAATCATGTCAAAAGTTGCCAGAAAAACAAAAGATGAGTAGCCAGCAAAGGAAACTGGTTGAGAAGCAGTGGGAAAAGAGGTCCAAGGGTATCTGGAGGAACATGATGTTGGGGAAAGCTAAGTTGACATTTAATATTCATTAGAGCTCTGTATGAATATACTTGTTTTCTTAACTGTTATTCCATTTCTTAGGGACAGGAAAAATGCTTCTGTATGCCTATTATATAGTATCCAACACAGAGTAGGTGCTCAATGCACATATGTTGAATGGAATAAATATATGAATATAGGGCCCCAAAGTAGAGATGGCTTTCTACTCTGTTATTTTTATTAAACAGCTAAACATATTAAATAATCAGGACTGGTGAATTCAGATTTAACCAGTGTTGTCTGGTGGAGGGAATACATGAGCATTTCTTTCTCCTTGTGATAGTTTATATTAATATAAATGATCTAAACTTGAGTAAACCCGGGCTTTGCTAAGAGCCCTTAAATAGACAGCAAGTTGCAATTATGCAGAAGAAAAGCAGTCCATGGAAGAAATAGTGTAAGTCATAATAAGCCAGTGTAGATTCCAAGAAGTTCTGATCACATTAAAGAAATCATGTCAAATAAGTTGGAAATCTGGGCCGTAGGGAAAAAGTTATAATAAGAATCTTTCCAGAAAGAGGCTGTCCAATCAGTGGCAGGAGGTATGTGCCAGGATAGAATGATTTATGTGGAAATTTTGAAAACCTGATCCACACCCTATTGAAATTAGTAGATCATGGGAATAATATGTGGTTATTATGTACAAAGTCAAAGGGCTTGATTTTCTATTCTCAACAGAATATCAAGCAGGTAGTGAAGAGATGAGGATATTTCTCCCATGAAAAGAAATGGAGAGGCCAGAATTTCTCATAAAAGTGGAATGTGCTCAGAGATAAGTAGGTTTGATACCTAATTTACAGGCAATTGTGTGTAATGGAAAGAGGACATGTTCTGTAGTCCTCATAACCTGGGTTCAAATCCCAGTGCGGCTAAATACAAGTCATATGGCCTTGAGTAAGTTATTTCATCTCTTGGAGTTTTAGTTTTCTTATTTGTAAAAATAGGCATACTTATTTTCTCATTTGCCACATTGTTCTAAGCATTAAATGGTCTAATTCATCTGAAATGCCTGGAGCAGTGCCAGGTGTTAGGTGCTCAACGAAATCTGATTTTTCTTACTTGTGACCATGTCTTTCCAGAAGATACTCAATAACAGCAGAGGCATGTGGGGGCACCCAAACTGATTTAAGATTATGCTAGTTATTATGCATTTTTAAGAGGTGTATGTTTCCAAATTAAAATTCATTTGATTCTGTAATTTGATTCTGTTATGTAGATGAATGTTAAAGCAATTGTTACTGTCACCATATATGATTTCTGTGACTTTGCACTGCTGTCATAAAAATCACAAACTCACACACACACACACACACACACACACACACAGAAGAACAAAAAAATTATTTGTGACCAAAATAATGTTAACTTTTGTATGTGCTATCTAAGCAAATGTTTCCCTGGAAATATATGCAAAGTGAAAATATATGATTTTCTTTTATCAACAACATAACAGAAAATCAAGAGTTACAGTGAAAGTCATAGGAAATTGAACAAATTGCCACCAGCTCTTTTCACCTTTACTACACAAAGTGAGAGAAACTCAGGGGTATCCAAGATGGTAAAATAAACTTAAAAAGCAGAAGAACCCAGAGTTCTCATTGATAGTAAACTAAAATTAATTGCTGCCATGACACAATGTACTATTTAATTATTTAAAAATTATAAGAAAATTGCAAAGTTGTGAAAACAACCCAAGTGCCCATCAATACATGAGTGGATTAATAAAATGTGGTATATGTATGCCATGGAGTTCTCCTCAGGCATGAAAAACAATGGTTAACTAATATCTCTTGTATTATCCTGGGTAGAGCTGGAGCCCATTCTACTAAGTGAAGTATCACAAGAATGGAAAAACAAGCACCACATGTACTCACCATCAAATTGGTATTAGCTGATCAACACTTAAGTGCATTTATAGTAATAACATTTATTGGACATCAGGCAGATTGGAGGGGGCAGGAGGAGATGGGTATAGACACACCTAATGGGTAGAATGTGCACTGTCTGGGGAATGGACACACTTGAAGCTCTGACTCAGGTTATTTGTACCAATGTAATGCTGAACTAAAAAAAAATATATAAAGATAAAGAGTACAAATAACAGTGTAAGTAAATGATTAATTTTGTGACTCGAGCGAGAATGAGCAAACATAGCAAAGAAGTCATGCATTTTTATTGTGAATAATAAAATGAATTAAATAGACTGCATAAAAATTATCTGAATTTAGTTTAGCAACTTATAGCATCACATCTCAAAGGATTGATGGTGATTCTGAAGTTTTAGCAAAACCAAAGAAACTTCCTTATTTTTAGAAAATTAGACTTAAAAATATCCAGATTGCTTCCTCAATTTGTGATGTTAGCTCAGGTCAATGAAGAATAAAAAAAAAATAATTTATTTTGCTTTGAATTTTTAGCTTGATTTGCAATGTCGAGTATGGATGCCACATCTCAAATAATTAATTAACACAAAGCTATGTGTCTTTTGAACGCTAAAAGAAGACTATAGGCTAGAAACAAAAACAGAAATGATAGTCAAAATGGAATGGGATGGAAATTATAATATTCATGGAGACTTGTGATTGGTTATAATCAGAAATGATATTACAAATAGTTATTAAAAACTGCTACAGCACCATATTATATGCCAGTCCTACTCTGGGACTGAAGTTTTTGAGAGCCAGTATATTTGCTAGAACATAGTGTTGGGATCCAAGAGGGTTTGCTAATGAAGGCACTGGGATGGTTGGGATGGTTAAAAGTATAGGAATGTTTTAATATTTTCACAAGTACTGAATAATGGTTAGTTGTCAACCTTGGATACATCTTGCTCAATGTTTATTATAATTGCTTTATAAAGCAATCCAGAGTGTTGGGGATCTGGCCTATTTAAGGAGTTTGGCATGGAATCTTTGCATATACTTACAATCTAGGAGAATGCTGCTTCTCCCTTCATTCAAATCCAAAAAATCTCCACTTCCCAGCGTTGGGTTCTGGCCTGGTAGTAAGCCATGCCCCCGAGCCACTAATGGAAACCATCCTTAGAAGAAATCAGAACATCCAATAAAACCACATGTATATGGATCCCCAAATAATTCATGCAGTGTGAAAACCTCAAGCCTGGAAACTAATCTAAAACTGGCCTGAAAATAGAAATTCCTGTAGGGATTTTGCACAGACAAATATAAAAGTACTTCTTAGGGTTGTCTCCAGAAACTGGGAAAAAATGTGATTCCTGTGAGAGAAACCTTCACTGAATGAGATGTAATAGACAAAATAAGTATGCATCCAAGAAAACCCACAACCAGAGATTGTCGTCTGAATCTAAATAGGGGAATTCATGTTTATAGAATGAAAGATGAGTGGGCATCTAAAAGAAATTTTAAAATAAGTACATTAGAATTATAAAAGAATAAAGAGCAATAAATTGTACCCAAAGCAACAATACGCGCATATATATATGTATATATATATATATATATTTTTGTAAAAAAGATTGATAATTTTAAAGGACCAAATAGATATGCTAGAAATAATAAAATCTAATTGCTTATATAAAATAAAAGATAAAGGTCATATGATCATTTTCATGGATAATGAAGTGAAATCAAGTATCTATTCCAGAAAAAAATCACAGCAATGCACATTTAATTTACTAACATTTCTAAAAGAAAGATGTGCCTTGAAATCAATGAGGTTCTAGCAATGTGTCAGTTTTACTGTGTTAACTTTTTCTATCTTAGTAGTAGATAAATTCATGGAATCTTGTAAAGTTAATAGTGTTCCTTACTAGAAAAATCTTGTGTTTTTCTTTGTTCATACATTATTTGCCATATTACCAGCCAATTCAATTAGACAGACAAATGTTCCAAGTTTAAGAACAATCAAGCACCGTTTATTAAATAAACCATGATTTTATCATTGAATTAAAATGCCAATAATTGGCCTTTGTCAGGTTCACATATGTATTTCAGTCTGCTCTCTGACTCTTTTCTCATTCACTGATCTATTTGTTCTTTTTGTATCAAGGCCACTGTGTTTTGATCAGAATGCTTTAGGGTTAGTTATCTTATTTAGCATATGCTTGCCTCACAGTTTTTTTCATTCATACTGACACCGGCTACTCTCATACTTGAATATTCTAAATGGGTCTAAAATATTTTATTTAACTCTAAGAAAAAAATTAACAGAAAATTCATATTGAATTATAACATACAAATTTGATGTAGGATTATCACTTTTTATCTTTTTATTTAATTTTATTAATTCATTACTTACATATAATTTCATTTATTTTTGTTATATTGTGTATTATTATTATTTCTTGTGTGTCCACTACCTACATAATAAAAAACAAACTGCCATTTAAACAGAATTTTAAATACAAATGAAGAAGTATATTCAATTGGAATGTGAATGTAAGATTCAGATATACCAGGATTTTAAACCCTGACTTTTCCATGCCCTAGATGTGTAGTCTTTGGTAAGTTGATTTACCACTCTGTCTTAAGGAAGCAGTCACCTCTTTAGAAAATTTATTTGTTAAGTTCTCAGATTTTATAAAATTATATCATTGCATTTCTCATAGAATGGGAAGATTAATGGAACATGGGAAAATTTCTCTTATTTCAATGAAATAATATTTTTTGAAGAAAAAATTTTAACTATTTGTTCAGATCATATAAAATCTACATTAGGTTTCATCCAGGTCCTCAGACTATATTGTTATAATATAACTATATATAACTATATATAGTAACTATAATAACTATATTGTGTTATTTTTGCTTTGGGAGAACATCAGGAATGGAATTGCATTTTGGCATTTGGCTTTTTGTTTACATTGGGTGAATGTTATAATAAATGATGTGAGGAAATTCATTGCCATATTTACTGTAATAATATTGCTGAATGCCTTGTTCAAACATTTCTCTCTGATTTTACTACCAGCAATAGCTCAATTTCTCCCAAATTATCGGTTGGAGGGGTGTGTAAGATATGTATTTGAATTGTGTCATTAATGAGTTTTTCTTTGTATTGGCTAGTAGAATGATCAAAGACAAAATTTCATATTTAATTCTAGCATTTGGAAAGCAAATTTTGTATATAAACCTGAATTTTCATTTGTTTTATATCTCTGCTATTGTTTTCCCTTTGCCTGGATTTTCTTTCTCCCTTTGTATCTTCTCTGGCTGTTTTATTACATCTGTTTTAAAGCCACCTAAAATCAATTTTTAAACACAGAAAGGGCATAAATAAATACACAAGTCTATCAATAAGTAAGACCATCTTTCTTAGCCTCAGTTTCTTCAATGAAGCATCCCTTCTCCTCTGCTCGTGAGGTCTCTGCACCCTAAGCATATCTCTGCCTATCGAGGCCTTGGTGGATCACCTTTAAAAGACAGCACCCACCCTTGCATACTCTTTCTACCTTTCACCCTTTGTGCTTCTCAATTAAACTCTTCCCTGAATTACTTGATAAATACAAGTCATATTTATTATTTTGTCTCATTTCTTTTTATCTCTTTCCATTACAGCGTAGTTCCATATTGACTGGTTTATCCACAGAGTGGCTGACACAAACAGGTGCTTGAGTAAAATTTAATGAATATCTACTTCAAAGATGCCCCAAAGATAGTAATCCTATGACATATTTTGAAATGACTGGTACAGTGCCCAGTATATCAACTTCTCTTTCTTATCCTCCTTGTTCATTTTAGAGAAGGCACAGTTTGAGAGTCTCTGGCTGTAACCTACTTTGATGGACATCCACAGATTGGGGCCGCAGTGAAAATTTATCCTATTGTGACTCCAAATGACAGAATTGGAGGGCAATTTCTATTGAAGATGCAAAGACATATGTTTTAGAATAATAATGAAAGATAAGCACATTTATTATGAGGTTTATGACAGCAGGAAACAAATCCCTTTGGCTTCCCTTTTCATACTTACTTCATAGCAGAGAGTGGCACAAAGCCGGAGAACAATACATATTTGTGAGATAATAAATTGATAACGATGATTAACAAATAAAAAAATAATAGCTGTTTCTTAATAAGTTATTATGTTATTACTCTGAAAAACATTTTAACTATTAAAAATATCGATTTTAATTTATTCTACAATAATGTAGGTTGAATGCTGTTCTTAGTCTCGTTACTGCAATCCCCATTTTACATGTGAGAAAACCAAGGCTGAAAGATATTAAATAATAATTTTCATAAACTCACACAAGTAATAAGCACAGAGCTGCGACTTGAATGCAAAGGTTTTTGATTCCACAACCATTCTCTTAAATATTAGCGGCATTATTTTGGACACGACTTCAATTTCTTTTTTATGCCAGGTTTATTTCTTTTGTGAATCATCCTAATTGGCTGCATCCTTCAGTAAAAGTTTTAACAGGTAAAAATATAAATAGTCATGTTTGAGGATATTTAAGCCAGGTTCTAGGCTGCAAGGTTTTCTTTTCCAAGAAAAAAAAATAGTTATAAAAATGACTTTTGAGCTCATTTTTAGAGATTGTCTGATAAGCCACATATAATGCCTGAGCTAATCTTTCCTGAAAGCTCTTTGGGCAAATTGCTGTTAACACTCAGGTCTGACAGTTTAATGCTATTACACTCCAAAATATATGTTCTTTCCCAAAATAAACATGTTTTATAATAGCAATACAGTTGTCGTCAAGGGGCAAGGTTATCGGGAGATAATTAGACCCCAGAGAGATTACAGGCTCTTAGATCATGAGAGCAATATTGCGAGCCTGCCTTATTAAATAATTGTAAGAAAGTCAAAGTCAACTATAAATACACACATTTCCCTGTAATTACTTTACAAAGTACAAATCCAAGTTGCATGCCAATGTGCTGAGATGATAAGCCCTCTCTCTCCATTACCTTAAAAATGTCTAAATATAACCTGGAAAATCAACTTGAAATTGAATTTTAAATAAGAATGAGAAAAGAAAGACATCTCTTTTTTTTTTCCTTTGCTAATAGTTTTAGGTTAGCTGTTTTCAGGACATGTTTAAACCCTGGCAAATGAATGGGTAGGTTCCAAGAAATAATCCCCCATCCCATCGTATTCCCTAAAAAAATAAAAATCTACCTACATGCAATTCTCCAAATATAAGGCTCTACATATTTGCACATAATATATCCTTATTTTGAAAGAGCATCCCTCTCTCTAAATTAAACTTGTCAACCAGAATTTGATATCAACTTGAGAAACTTCTACATTTTTTAAAAAATGTCTTTATTATAATCTTTTTGATATCTTCCTCCGCTACCATTAACCACCCCATCTCTGTAATATCAGGACATTTAGATATTTCTTCTTTTGTATTTCAATAGCACATTGTGATTAATTTTATTAACAGCTATCTGATTGCATTATATTGTCCATTTATTTACAGGTGTTTGTTCATATTAGACCAAGAGCAAAAAAGCATACATTTCCAGTTCCTCCCACAGTGCTTAGCACAATGCATTAACTCGATAAACATTTATGGAATAAATAAATGAAGAAGGAAAAACAAGATTAGGTTGTCCAAAGCAGGTAAGTAGGATCAACAATACTACAGAAGGGAAATTATTTTTCCTAGGATGTCATGTCCTTTGTTCACTGCTTCCATTCTTATTAGTAGCCCCAGCATGGGGTTATTCACTTTGATTTTCCTGGATAGGACATATTTGAAGACCTTAATTTTTGAATTTCAGTGTTGTTACTAATTATTTGTGATGCTCTGGGAAAGTCATATAAACTTTTGAAGAAACTGAAGAAAGAGAATTCTCAGAGTTTTAGAGCCAGGCATTAACTACTTTGTACCACGCAATGTTCTAGGTGTTGGGTATGCAGCCCCCAATACGAATGGGGGGCAAAAAGAATGATCCAGATTCTTCAGGAAGCTTATATGTAAATTTAAGCTGTTTGTAGAAATGTGAATCTCAATGCTCCAAAACTTCCACTTAAGTATATTAATAATTGGTGACAAAACTGAAATTCAACAATTAAGGTCTTCTGTATCCAAATATGTGCACTCTCCATAGTTTTATTTCCAGTTGCCAATCATTCCCAGTTAATGAAATCACCCCCAAATTGTTTGCTGCTTCTTTTTGTACTTGACCCTTTCTAGAAGCTTAAGAGAAATATCTATGAAGTATCTTCATCTCGTATGGCCTGGATGCATTTTATAGTTTTAAGATTCTGTAATCCTGCCCTAATCAGGGATTTGGTTATTTCTTTTTTACTGATAATACAGCAGTAACCTAACAGAAGTCATTAAAAATGAAGCCTTTTCAGGTTCATGGTATCTTGAGTGAGGTGACTGCCTCACTATATACCCTTTCATATGTACAGAATTTTTTCCTATATTCATGAGTGTATAACCTATTCAAAATAATAAAAATTACTAAAATGTGAGAATTTAGTCTGTCCATAAATTCACTCATGTTGAAATAGGAAGAAATTCATGTCTATGTGTAGCTGACTGAATGAATCATGATAGTAAATGACATCAGTATTTCCCTACTAGAAGTAGTGTAAATTGAGTCACCAGAGAATACAAAGGTCAGCTTTGTCCCATTCCTTGCTATTATTATCATGTATTTTTTAGGCTCTGTATTGTTTGTGTGTGTGTATTTCAAAAGTGTATTCTTTCAACCTTTCACTGTATTTCTTTTCAATTCCAGATTCAACAAATAAGCATTCCTTTGCATTTATATTTTCATTGATTCCACTTCAATTTAAGCATCAATGTACAAAAAAAATTTCTTGCCATGTTTTTGAAGCTTGCTTGGTGACAATAGATCTCTTTGTATTTTGAATTGAAATATTTAAATTGAAATTTTCAGAGTTTTTTCAGCTATCAAATAAAGGACAAATATCTTCCAAACTTCCAGATTTTCCAGATCTTCCCATGAATATTTATATTACTCAGAAAAATAAAAGCTATGATATAGGAACAAATAAGCCCATGAGTCTCCATGTTTTCCAAATGAGAAAAATAATGCATTCTTTGCTTATGCTGCATACCTAAAGTGGGCCATTTCTGGGGATGAGAGTTGGGGTAGATAGCGGAACCTGTTCCACATAATCTCCACAGAGATCAAGGCTGATGAAGCTCCATAATTTTGTACTTTTATGCCATGGAACTCTGGCATGGCTGTGGAATGGGAAAAGATGGACATGGCATGGAGGTGGCATACCAGTTCTTAAATGCCTCAGCTTGAAGTGACACTTGTTGATTCTACTCACACTTCTGTGGCTTTTTGGCTGACCTTAGTCACTTTGGCCCCAAAGTAACTGCAAAGAAGTTTGGGAAATGTGAGGGACCAAATGAGTATTTATTATTCATGAAAATGCCTTTTTTACACCAATCAATGAGGGTTAGTTTGAAGTAAATTAACCCAATTTAATCCTCAAAGCTAAGGACTAATTTTCATGACATACACAGATTTACTAGTAATCTGGCTTCCAATTATTCAGCATACAAAATTTTACAATAAATGGTGTTAGACACAGTTCATACCAATAGTAGAATGACAGAAATCTACCACATTGTAAATATTTTGAGATAGTACCTTAGAAATAGTAAAATTTTGAATTTAGTACTTTTTCCTAGCTGAAATATTCAAATATTAACCAAGGTGCTTATATCCCTCTTTTTCCTCCCTTCAGTAAACAGAATCTTAGCTGATTCATTCAACAGAAATGAATTGTTCTCATGCATATCATTTGATTGACAGAAGGAGATTTCAATACACAAAGTTTATGCTAATTAAAGCTATGAATTTATCCCTGTTGCACTTTTAATTTTTTACAAGTAAAATATTGAAACAATGTAAATAAATTGTATTTATTTAGGATTGGCTAAATAAATTATAGTATATCTTTACAACAGAATGCTACACAGTTATAATAAACGAATAAGGGAATTCATAATGTATATATATGGAACAATCTCCATAATACATTAAGTGAAAAACTTCTAGGCTCAGAACAGTGTGTAGCAATTACTTTTATGAGGGTGCGCTAGAAAAATATACATGTATGTAAATTATCTCTGGAAGAATATACACGGTAACAAAAAGAACTGATAACAGTGCCTGACTCATGGGAAGAAAAACCCTCACTGCATACCCTTTCACACTTTCGGAATTTTTTCCTATATTCATGAATGTATAACCTGTTCAAAATAATAAAGATTACTAAAAAAATGAAAATTCAGTCTGTTTATTAATTTACTCATGTTGAAATAGAATCACTCATGTCCATGTATGGCTGACTGAATGGGCCATGATGAATCATGATAGTAAAAGGCATCAGTACTTCCCCACTAGATTTACTAATAGTTTTGGGAGGCAGGTATTTTTCTTTCATTCACTTATTAATTTATTCAGTGATCAATTATTAGATCATTACAATATGCCAGGCTTTGTTCTCACTATACAAACATAGCAGTATATAAAATAAGCAAGCTTCAAGTTCATATGGAACATAAATTCTATCATAAAAAGAAAGAAAATAGACAAATAATAAATATCTAAAAGTCATACTGAGAAGAAAATAAAACATTGCAATGGGAGAGACAGTGATTAGTGAACAATGTTAAAATATACTTTTAAAGTTATTTAATGTGATTGGAGAGAATAGAGACTCTTGGATTTGGCATGTGAGGTTTTATTGGTGCCCCAGTCTGGGGGGAAGAAATCAGATTGCAACTTTTTGGAGGAAACAATGGTGAAGGCAAAGTTTTTATTGTTTTATTTTATTTTGGTTATTAGTTTTTGCAAAAAAGAGGCAAGTTTTTGTTTACTTCTTATAGTGCTTCTATTTTTATATACTTTTTATAAAAAATGTCTTATTTCTAATAGATATATGACATTTATTGAGCACTTTGAGTCTTACATCACAATAATTGTTATAACAATCTAATAAATTACTGACATTTTTACCTTTTTACCTATGCAGTGAACAGGCCCTTAAGGTGGTCCCATGATTCCTGGCTCATGGAGTTTATGCCATCGTGTGATCCCTTTTCTTGGATGTGGATGAAACTTGTCACTTGCTGTGAACCAATAGAAACAGCAAAGGGAATGGGATATGCACGATTATGGGATCTGATTACATTGCATTAGATTATGGTATCTTTCTTCTTGGAATCAGTCTGTCTTTCTCTCTCTCTTTCTCTGTCTCCCTGGCTCCAAGGAGGTTGAACCCCCACTGGGGAACCTCATGTGGCAAGGAACTACAGGTAGCTTTTAGGGGGGTAGGGGTGGCCCCTGCCTACAAGTATATATAAATTCTGCTATCTGAACAAGTATAGACACAGATATTTCCCCAGTCATTCCTCAGAGAGACTGCAGATCAGACCACATTGTAACTTGTGAGACTCTAAGTAGAGGACCCAGCTAAGCAATGCCCAGAGTCCTGACCTGCAGACACTGTGAGATAACAAATGTGTGTTGTTTTAAGGTCTTAAGTTCATAGCAATTTGTTATACACCACTGGATAAGTCAAATAATAAGAAAAATTCAAGTACAGAGAATTTATTTGACCAAAGATCAAACAGCTAGTGTTGGAACCAGAATTTGAACTCAGAGTTTACTTGCAGAGTTATCCCCTTTGAGCACTGTGCTCTACCATCTCTGTGTTAGACAATATGCTCCTTGAAAAAGTCACTCTTCTGTATTTACCGGAAGCAACACAGTATTAGAAAGACCATGGGTTTGGAGTAAAAAGAAAGTTATTCAGACCTTGGTTTTGCCAATTACTATTATTTGGAGACAAATACCTATCTCAGGTTTTGTTTTCCTATCTGTAGATAAAGACAACAATATCAAATTTAGAGCTCGTTTTGAAGATCAAATGATGTATTATATGTACAAGGTCTAAAATCATATAGACACCTAATAAATGTTTTTGCTTTCATCTATTTCATTCCTCCACCATATAATATTCCCTCTATGAGCTTCACAATGATTCAAGGAGCACTTTCAATAATGTTCTAGAATCTATTTTGTTTGTCCTAAGGAAACCATGACCTCTTTTTGAATATGATGCTAGATTTTAATGATATCTGTCATAGCTGAGAGAATTATGTGCCTATTCATGTGACATCTTTATAACCAAGAAAGACATTTTTCTTGGATAGCTCTTTCTCAAGCCCAGAAAGCTGGCAGGAGGCAGGAGTGAAGGAGTTAAAGAGACTGCTGCTGGCAAGTTCCCTTAAATCAAGTGCCTTTTACCAACAATGGAGAAGTAGTAAGGGGGGGGTGGGGGAGAGCAGGAAGAGGTGAAATAAACAGTTTTCCATAGCACAGATCTCACTTCTATAGGCAAGAGGGGAAGGGCAGAGGCAGTTATAAAGGGTCTTTTATGCAAAGTGTTTCAAAGGGCTATGATGAACATACAATATAAAATACACTCTTAGCATATTAGCCGACAGCTAAGCCTAGACAAATAAGAGCATTTTCAATTTGTTCTTAAAAGTCTCCAAGGAGCTGGGAGTTCTTACAGCTGCAGAGAGAGAGACAGAAAAAAAAAAAAAGGTGAGTTTGAATGCAGCCTGAAGAAAATATTCTTGCCCTTATTGAATCAAGTTGAACAGGGGCCACTAGTGGAAAGCAAATCCCTGAAGGTGGATGGTATATAAGCAGCGATATTATCTGAAAAGGAATTTAGATCTTGTTTGTGGAAATCTCTGAAAACCAGAGATGAAGTCTATAAATGATCCCAGGGTATGAAAGACAAGAAAAATGATTACATTAAATGCAGAGAATAAATACAGCTGGGTTCCATAGAGGACCTTTTCCATCCCAGTGTCTCTGGAGTTAAATATCAGTGCTGGGTGTAACATGTGTACCAACCCTAAAACAACACACACTATTTCAGTTTCTATAAGTCAGTATGCTGCATTCTCATCTGAGGAATGATTAGAGAAAAATCTGCTTCCACATTTGTTCAGGTAGTTAGCAAACTTTAGTTTTTTTGCAGCTGTAGGACTGAAGGTTTCAATTTTATGTTGATTGTCAGCCAGAGCCCACCCTCATCTTCTGGAAGCCACCTGCAGTTCTTTGACACTCTAGGTTCCCCAGTATGGGGTTCAACTTCTTTGACACCAATGAAAGAGAAAGAAACAGAGAAAAGAGAGAGAGACACAGAGAGAAGAGAGAGAGAGAGAGAGAGAGAGAGAGAGAGAGAGAGAGAGAGAGAGAAGAGAGCGAATCCAGTAAAACAGGTGCTACATCCTAATGTAATGTAATCAGGCACCCATAATTTTGTACATCCCATTGCTTTTGCCGTTTCTGTTGGTTGAAAGGAAGTTACATGGAAAATATTATGTAGACAACTTATATTTGTTTTTATTTTTATTTTATTTATTTATTTTTGAGACAGAGTCTCACTCTGTTGCCTGGGCTAGAGTGGAGTGCTGTGGCATCAGCCTAGCTCACAGCAACCTCAAACTCCTTGGCTCAAGCGATCCTCCTGCCTCAGCCTCCCGAGTAGCTGGGACTACAGGCATGGGCCACCATGCCCGGCTAATTGTTCTATATATTTTTAGTTGGCCAATTAATTTCTTTCTATATTTAGTAGAGATGGGGTCTCACTCTTGCTCAGGCTGGTCTCGAACTCCTGAGCTCAAACAATCCGCCCACCTCGACCTTCCAGAGTGCTAGGATTACAGGCGTGAGCCACCGTGCCCAGCCTATATTTTGTTTTTAAATGAATGTATTTTCTAATTCATTAAATAATTCTGTGTGTCCTATCATTTATGTTGAAATTTTTTAAATCAATGACTATATTCAACATTTTAAGATATCTATTTCTTTTCCTTATTTAACTACTGTTTCTTTTTCATTTATTTTGTTTAATAATGTACTTTTATATGAGTGTTTTTCCTTCATTTATCTCTTTGAGCATCTTAAACATACTTTGTCTTAAAACCCTTGTGTGTTCTAAAAAATGAGTTTCACTAAAGTACATTCATAACCTATTAATTAATTTTGCTGTCTGTTTCCTAATGATAATTTCTTTTATGAAATTACTCAAAACACAGAGAATCAAGACAATGAACATTTAATATCTCACAGTTTCTGTGGTTAGAAATTCTGGAGCACTTTAATCAGGTGACTCTTGTTTATGGTTTCCCATGAGCTGGTAATCAAGTTACCAACCATATCTGGTATTCATCTCATGGCTTGACTAGTAGAGTAGCACCCTTTCCCAGGATAACTCAGATAACTCACTCCTGTGGCTCTTGATGGAAGACCTCCACTTCTCAGCATGGGGACCTCTCCATAGGGCTGCTCAAAGATCTAAATTGGCAACTGGTTTCACCAGAATGAGTAATACAAAAGAGCAAGGTGGAAATAATGTATTTTGTATGACCAAGCCTAAGAAAACATATTCTCATTTCCACAATATTTTATTGATGATAGAAGGCAGTCCTATTCAATATATGATGAAAGTAAGCAAGGAAGTAGATGTCACGAGGCAGAGATGGGGGGGTCTTCCTTGGACAATGGCTACAACTGTCTTCTGGTTTTAAAAGGTCTGTAATATGGGGTCAAATGTTCTGCTCAAAAGTGATATTGGAGACATCAACACATTGGTAGATGTGTCTAAATTTTTCTGGTTTTGTACAACTTCAGCTTTCTAGCTATGGCTAAAAATGAAGAGACGGAAATGATTTCTTTAAGAGCCTCTCATAAACTGTCCTACTCCAGCCTCTGACATCCAGAAACAAACGTTTTCAGACTCTATATTCACTCAAGAATAAGGTTAGCTTCCACATTTTTCATGTTTATGAATGTAGATTCCATCAAATGTCTTCTTGTGTTTCACACAATCTTTTGTATTTCTATTCTGATTCTGGTCCATGAAGACTTTTGCCTTGATCCCTAAATATGACTCTAAATAATAAATATGTAAATATATTTTTATCTAGTATTACCATGTATTTACCACAAATCAATATATCACAGTGCCAAGTTACTATTATAAATGGAAGCTTTCCTGATTTAGATAGGCAATTCTGTGCATGCTCTAAGCTTATATAGTATAGTATTAAAATCAGTTCACACATGGTTTCTGAAAGTAAGAGATAGCAGTGAGCATCTGGAGTCATTATTAGTGTGCTGTTGTTGGTCTATGGTGAGTCACGAAGGTGTGCAGAAGAAAGTTTGGTTAAGTAATCTTGAAGTAATTTAGCACATAGTTGGAGGACAGCATAAAATTGTCCATAAAAATGGTAAATATTTGGCTTCAGAAAAGGTAAAGGTAAGATGGTAGCTCCTCTGGAACATGGACACCAACCACAAATTGGAATTTAATTATGGTTCTTCTATGATTTGACAATCTAGATTAGGTACAAATATTTCACTAGAAAGTGAAATCCTAGATGACATGTCTTGATAGTTACTTCACTATTTTTTTTGACAGGTGAACAATTATGGGAACTGGGTTCATTTATACAATGGAAATGAACTTATTTCATTTGGCTTCTTTCTGATATTGTTTGGAATTTCTTCATTAGTGAATCTCTTCATATTAATTGCAATTCTACTGCTTGACTTCATCTGACACTTGTGATGCATATGATATCTTATTTACTTATTTATAAACTGTACCATTGTAACAAACCGTGAAATACATGTCCAAATGACTAATAATCACTCAGTCTTGGAAAAAAATGGATAACATTAGAAACATCAATACCGAAGCAGAAAATTATTTTGACGGGTGAGGGTGAGTACTTATTGAGAATTATCCTTCCAAGCTGTTATCAGATATGTCTCTACAAGGTCAATTTCTTCATCCAATATAATGAAAGCATAGAAAAATTCAGTAAACATTGACTGCCATTATAATTCTCTATAAGAGTGAAGAGTTTTTTTATGTAAAACTTTAAAAATATTTAGTCTGCTGCTGAGAAATAGTGTTTATATTCACAAATGAAATAAGAACATGACACTAGAACATGGAAGTTGAAATTTCGGAGATGACTGAGGAGTCATCAAAGGAATGTACAATGGATAGATTCCAAGAGAATACATGTTTAGATTGAATATGGTGTATAGATGATCATGTCTTCTGACTTTCATGTTGAAATAGACCATATTTTCAGAAAAGTGGATGATGTTGAAGTAAATTTGATTTTACAATCCTCAAGAAACTAGAAAGTTAGGGAAAGGAATTTGAAGGAAGGAGCTATTTCAAAATCTAACAAGCAGAAATGGATCAAGTACTTCAGAATGAAAGAGCTCCATCTAGACAAAAATAATAGCTATCTGATAGGTACTGTGAAGGGTACCTATTGGTATACAGGATGTCAGTAATTCTCAAAAATGAAGGCAGGGATTTAAGTCCATTTCCTAATTACTAATGAAGAATAAAATAGCATTACTTTCTGAATTCTTAACTCTATGCATGAACTGAATTTCAAAATTATAGTGGACTTTAGGTTCCTTAGAAGTTAGAATTCTTAAACATTCTGTTAAGTCACTGAAAGTACTTTCAAAGGAGAAATAATTACAACCAGGTTCAAAAAGAGAGAACAGAGACTCTTTATGAGAACAATTGACTCCTGAGTTGAGATGGAAGAATGATGTTATGAATGTGGTGTATTTTTTGGATTTCTCAAATTCTAACAACATCCAGATAATGAGTTTCTTGAGTCAAAGCAAAGCTTTCTACTATTAAAGAAACCCAGAAAGAAGAATCACTTAGCAAGCACCTTGAAATTTCTGCAGCCCACATAAATGTACACTTGAGTCAATTAATACTAATGTTACCAAATTTGCAAAATTGGCAGAACTCATTCATTATGCAACATTAATCATTGATTTTGTTTGTTTGTTTTTTGCTCCAGCACTGTGCTTGTACATTATGAAAAACAACAATACTTTAAAAATATTTGCATAATATTTTATATCTATAAGTACATTCTATCCTCATAGAAGTTTTGTAACTAGTTAAGGCAAGGATAATTATCTCCATTTTATAGAAGCCACACCATGCATCTTGAAATCACATTAATTTACCCAAAGCCATGTGTCAAGTTATTGAAGAACGTTAAACTCAAATGCATTAAACTCAAACAGGTTTTCTGTACCCTTACATAGTGCTCCTTTCATGAAATTCAGCCATCATGATGCAACACAAAATGCCTCCTCCTCTGCGTAGAGAATATTGAACCTTTTTTCTTCAGTGTTTGTCAACATCTTAGGCATTTCCTCTACATCACTTATCATGAAATGCAAACAGAAGGATAAGACTGAGGCAGATTTATATTAAATCAACATCACATTAAATTAGAGGCCAGTGTTTCAATGTTTTACACAGTTCTTTAGATCTGTTAAGACATTTTTAAAAAGACAACAAAAGCTATTGAAATAAATAATAAGAACTAAATGTTACAGGAGAACTGAGTAGTGATTAAAAGTTTGTGAATATAAACACAAGGATTAGTTAGGGACAGCCATTTTTAATTTTCTATACCAGTTAAGGAATCTATCTAGGGCACTAAATATTTAGCTCATTAACATATCTTAGGAAACCAAATGAATTATTTGTCAGAAAGAATTATCTGGAAAGAAATTACTGAGCTCAGTGTTGCATATCTTTGTGGATATTGCCACACCAAAATTAATTACAATTATTAATAACAGTTTTCTCTGGGGATGCTGCTTCTGCCACCCAAATAAGTCATTCTGTGTTCAGGCTGCTTAGAGTCTGTATTTTCCTTGACTACTATTGCACATTTTAAGATGTCTGGATATAATGGTAACTCTGGATCAAATATTTCAGAAAAGTAAAAACACATTAGTAAGGCAGCTGCTGAAATATTGGAATCCCACAGAAACAGCTATATAAATTAGCAGGATCAATAAGATACAACTCTCCTTTGCTAGAGTGTAGTATCTGGAAGTATTTCTCACCTAGAGATGTCTGTTATTAATAATTCCATGAATGTTAATGGAAGCTTTCCATTTACATGACAAAGAAAATAGCCATATTTGATGTGGAGTTATTAAATGACCATCTATCATAGCTGGGCAAAACTGGTTGCATTTAGCTAGATGCTAGCTGGAATATTATATTTCATATAAATGAAATAAGTTACTTTTCTGTGACCTTTTTCTTTTCTTTGCCAATAGCTCCTTATGTTTGAGCAAATTATATATGTGTTATGCTTGATACTTTGAATGAGTTTGTCAGAGAGCAGATCCTCTCCAAGTCAGTGATTTTCTCAGAGGTCTAGGGAAGATAAAAGATTTGTGTGAGGTCAGTTAGCCAGGGCACCTGGAGTTCTCTCCATTGCACAATTTCAGCAAGCTTTTTAGTCATTTCTTTGGAAGGTCAATGATATTTATTGCTGCTTTCCAGACCCCCATATATATTTTAAAGTTGATTCAGTTCTAAGCAATCAAGAGAATTCTTCTGAAATAGGTGATTTTCTCTTTTGAACATCACACCACATATTTTTGGAATTATATCTATCTATATAGATGCTGCATCATAGTAATTCTATATGTATATCTTAGACCAGAGATTTTTTTTTTTTTTTTTTTTTTTTTACCAGTGAGGCTACTAGCAAAACATTTCTTGACAATTTTGGAAGTAACAATAGCTACCATGTTCATAGTGTAAACTATGTTCCAATCATGTTTGTAAAGTCTCTTACCAGATGTGGAATGGAGTGTTTTTCATTTTCTCTGAATTTGGGCTGGGACTTCTTAGCTGTGGACAAGGCCATAGACAGGTGGTAGACACGTCCAGACTTTCCAAAATAGCAAAACTGGTTCAGACCTTATCAGCCTCAGTTACTCACTGTCAATCTCTACAATAGACATTAAGAAATTTGAAATTATACATGGAGAGTCAGAGAGGTAGAGAGTTTTGAACCTAGAAGAGAAGCCTGTGGTGTTTCCCTTTCATATCCACTCTTGGAGGATGAGTAAATGTCATTTCAACTTACCTCCAGTAGAAGAGGAGGGTTTTGAGAAGTGCATTCCTCATTGGGTGCTAGCTGAATATTTATGGATCTTGGAAAACTGGGGCCATCTTTCTGCTAAGGGCCAGAGCAAATGTGACAAGAATGTTTATGGGAGTACTTGACTTAGTTCCCCTGGAGTATGTGGACACATGCGACTATAGAGATGAATGTCTTGCTTCCCACCTATGTAACTTTGGATGCAAGCAGGCACCGGGAGCATCCTGCAATGGCCAGAAAACATAATCTGTTGGAAGGGCAATGTTTCACGAGAGATATCTTGAGTTGTGCAGTGACTCTGAAAACTCAGAATATAGCCTGGACTTGGAGGCCCTCTGTAATGGAAGTATAATGCTACCAAAAAAATGATAGTTACATCATGATGTGGGATCTGTGCTCCTTTTAAGATAATTCCCTCTACTGACCTTTTTCTCTAAAGATACTAAAAGATGGAAAAACAGTGAAAAACTACACCACAACCACTCTACAAGTGCATTACACCAGCAAGAAGGGTTATGCCTTAGTTGTAACAAAAAGATAATAATTAATTATACATGAAATTGAAGCACTGATAACAACCTAGGCCAAAATTCTAAATCCTGAAAGTGAATTATAACGTCTTTCTCTTTCTCTCTTTCCTTGTCTTCCTCCCTCCTTTTCTTTATTTTTCGGTAATGAAAATAATGAGAGCCAAGATATCAGCCCAAGTTATGGTCTGAGGACATGGGAGGGAAAATTGACATATTAATAGCATGGTCAAGCAGCATAATGAGAGAATGATAAAGTTCTTTCCTATTTGCACCTTCATCAAATTTAACATGTTACATTCATTGCATGTGTATATGTGTATCAGTTAATCTCGACAACAACCCTATGCAATAATATTGTCAACCCTTCTTTTGCAGATGAAGATTCTGGAGGATTCAGAGAGTCTTTCAGGAACTGGGATTAAACCAGTTATGTCTAGACTTAACATTTTAGTAGCTAGACTTTAGCACTGTTCAGTAGAACTTTCTGCAGTGATAGGAATATTCTTTTATATGAACTGTCCAATATTATATTCTCTAGTTATGTGTTACAATCAAGTACTTGAAATGTGGCTATTAATACTGAATAAAGGAATTTTTAATTGTATTTATTTAAAAATTTATTTGGATTAAAATAGTGACATGTGGCTAGTGGCTGATATTTTGGACAGCAGTGCTCCAGATTGCTCTATCTGTCCAGTAGTCTTATGTCTGTTCATCATGTGATATATGTGACAATTTCTTTAGCTCTTAGTGGGACTTCACATTTGTCAGGCATTTGAGAGTGTGATGATACGCACAATACCCACACAGGCACATATATTATACACACATCAAGATTCCGTTTAGAATCTGAGTGTGAAATTGCTGAAGCTACCACTCTCTGTGCTTGTGTGAGAGAAGAAGTAAGTATGGGCATTCATAGATGGGACAGAGACTGTAGGACCTTGGGTCCCTCACCTCTGATGAAACCTGACCAACTTTAGTTTTTTATATACTGGGCTGTATAAAAGCTTTAATTTGAATTGCATGAGTATATAAATAAAGAGAAATACAGATACATAAACAGACAAGTGAAGCCTATTTTAAAATGCAATGTGAATCTTGAGCTTAGATTTTATATCACTCTTTTTAAAAATTACTAACAGTGTAACTATAGACAATTTAGTCAACCTAAGTCTCCAATTTCTCATCTGCAAACCGGGGAAGATACCAGATCTGCTTCCCTCAGAACCTTTCCTGAGTTTTTGTTGATCATAAATGAGGTGCTGCATGAGAAAGGAATGTACGAGCTCTGAAGTGCTACACAAGTGTGGATTATTATTCATTTGTTGCCACAGCAACTGAAGGGCATCTCTGTGACAACAGAATGGCTAACTGAAAAGCAGTGATTAAAAAAAAGTATTTTCAGAGCTGAAAGTACGTGATACTTTAACAGCCACAGAACCCTAATCCTGATATGTCTCCTTTCTTTTCTGCCAATCAAGAATGTATTACATGCAAATATCAACGCTTTGGAAAATATAGAGAACTAAATAACTATTGCCATTTTGATGTTTCCTTTCAATATTTTCTCTTTGTAAATATATCTATTCATATAGATAGATGGATACAACATAAAATTTTGTTTTTCTTAATTGAGAGCACACTGAATATGTATATTCTTTTTATAATTTGGTTTTGTAAGGAAGAATGCATCATGATCTTTTATGTAAGTTATTAAATATTTTTCTAAGGTACGATTTTAATAATTGTATAATATAATATCACATGGTTGTACCCTAATTTTCTTATAAACTGTTAGATGTTTTAGGTTTTTCTTTATTTCTATTTTCCTCTCTCTCTGTCTCTCTCTCTCTTTTGGTTATTGAAAGAATGCTAGAACAAACATCCTTGGCTTCTACAAATGCATAGACAAGAGCTCTCTCAAAGGAGTGGTATTTGAGCTGAGGCTGAATGACCAAAAGGAGCCAGACATTAGGACAAAGCACTCTAGGCAGAAGGACCAGCAAGTACAAGGCCTTTGTGAAAATTGTGTTTAACTGATAAGGTAAAGTGTTATCTCCCCAGGGAGGATTTACAGCTGATCCCTTATTCTGACTATTCAGTAAATTCAATGAAGTCATTTCCTTGTTCCATTCCTGACCATGACATTTGAGGTAGACTTTGTACCATATAGACCCTTTACATTGCACATATAGATACATGCTGAAGCCAATTTCTTTATACATCTCCCACCCCCATTAGCTCTTTAAATATTTGCCATATATTATCTTGTTAGTAGAAATGCATTCAATAAATGCTGAGGGGTGAAAATGCTTGCAGTTTAGTCTACTATTTTATAAAGCAATAGCTACAAAAACAGATCTCTACCACAGAGCCTATTCAAAGAAGAAACTATTTTATATGCTAATAACTAGTTTATAATTTATGTGTAGAAATTATGAGGAAGAACAAAAGAAAAACTACACAGAATTCCAGATCAACTAAATTCTCTAAAAGGAAATTTCTGTTGTGCCATCGCCATACATGCAGAGTAACAAACAAAAATGTTTGGAAGAGGAACTATACAGTGGTGTCTTAGTTATGGAAAAAATGGTGAATCTCATGTATTTTACTTATTTCTATTTTTCTATATTGATAGTAATTACTAGTTTTTATATTTATAGTTATGTGTAACATATGATATGTTTATTTAAAGAATAATGCAGCTAGTATACATATTATCATTTGCCATAACTTATTTTCCAAGAAGATTCCCCCCCTTGTCTACAGGATGCATTGCAAGCCTAGAAATGATGATAGGATATTGCACTCTGATGGTTGGCAGGAGATGCACACTTAGTTTATAGGCATCACTGCCTATACTCACAACTTCTCCATCTCCTAGTTTATTATTTATTGCAGAGCTCTGTTTTTCCAATATGCTAGAAAAAAATTCTGAATATATAACAAAGACATTACTTGTATTGAAGACCAAATGCAAAGCTATTTGGATACACCAAATTCATTTTTAAACCAACTGCTAGGGAAAATAATAGTTAACCTGTTTGTGTCTGATTAATGCAGATAAAAATGTCATTGAACCATTTGAGGGCAGGGATAAAAACCAGGTCCTCCTGAAGGACTCCATTGCACATAAATTAGTGACTTCAGAAAATCAAGAGTGAGTGCTTGCTATGGGCTGGATTTTGTTCCCCTCAAATTCATATGTTGGGGCCTTATCCCCTAATATGATGATATTTAGAGATGGGGTCTTTGGAAAGTAATTAGGATTAGATGAATTTATGAGAGTGGGTCTTTATGATGGGATTACTACCCTCAGAAGAAAAGACACAGCAGAGTTCTCTCTTGGGCTTGCTCTCAGTCTCTCTCTCTCTCTGCCAAAGCACAAGAAGAAGCCATGGGAGCACACAGTAAGATGGTAGCCATCTTCAGCCCAAGGGTAAAGCCCTCACTGGAAACTGACCAGGCCAGAACCCTAATTTTGGACTTGCAGGTTCCAGAACTGTTAGAAAATAAATTTCTGTTGTCCAAGCCACCCAATCTGTGATATATTGTTACGACAGCCGAGTTAATTAATACAGTATTCTATTGAACGGAAATGAAAGGTACACACTGAAAAGTGTATTTTTGTTAAGGATATCTTTCTGAGAGAGAGTTGCTCCACAGTGGACTGGAGAATTCAGTGAAAGCTGGGACATTCCACACAGAAATGCACATCTACTTTGCATCATGAAAAAACTTTTTCTCATTGTTTTGATTGTGTAGCTTGTGGTTAAAATAAGTGGTTAAAATAAGTGATCTTGTCTGTGGGCCACAGTGACTTGAAGAAAGCTGGGCTGAGCTGAACGCTATCCATCCCTGTTAATTCCCTTTTGCCTTAAGACAGAATCTGGCTGGCAGACTAGGTGATGGGGCATTCTCTTTCTCAATTCCCCATGGATCTATGTGGAGATTTGAACATTTTCTCACTCTCTGCTGCTCCTGCAGCAGTCAGAGAAAATGATCTCTTTTCTTGGCTTGTCCAGTGGTCTTCAACATTTTTGGCATCAAGGATGGGTTTCATGGAAGACAATTTTTCCAGGGGGGTAGGGTGGGATTTTGTGGGGGCTGTGGAACAGAGCTCAGGTGGTGATGTTTGCCCATTTCCTAACAGGCCATGGACTGATACTGGGTCATGGCCCAGGGGTTGAGGGCTGCAGTGGACTCTCAGAGGAGAGTGGTAGACCGTTGATCTCAGTGAGCCTCAAAGGAAAAGAGAATATTGAAATGTACATACAAATTTGAAAGTTTCCATAAGACAGAATACCAGCAGAGAACTTGGATCAACTGTGTTCTAGTGTGTTGTGGAAAGCAGAATTTGTAAGTGATGAACTTGGTTATTTAGCTGAGGAGATTTCTAAGTTTTGTTGAAGGCATGATCTGGTTCTCCTTGTTGATTTTAGTAAAATGAGAGGGAAGAGAGATAAACCAATTGTTAAGCAAAGAGCAACCAGAGCCTGATGATTTAGAAGACTCTCAGCCTTAGCCAGGTAGTGTGTTCTGGTAAAAGGACCAAGTGTATGGCTGGAAAACTGCTTAAAGGGATTAGATGTGTGTCTCATGGATCCAATCAATGAGATCTCATGGATCCAATAAATGTTCTTGCCTTCACAGGAAAAGGCAAGATCACAGATGCATTTACTTATAAAAGGTGGAATATGTGTGAAAGATCCTCTTATCTGATAGCTTTCACTGTTAATTGTATATGAGGCCAACAAGGATTTTGAGAATTTTATACCAGCAAAATCATTGCCAGCCTGGATCGAAAAGAGAGAGATAGGCTGGAATGAAGAGAATGAAGAACAAAGTACTTTGCAGGAAGTACCACAGATGCTGAGGCCAGCAGGGCTGTCACTACTCACAAGGCACAGTCCCAAGGGGCAGGGCATCTGCTTCTGGGTACAGGAAGAGCAGGTTCTAAAAAGGGGCCCCACCCCTTGGTTTCAGAGGGTGGAGTTGTTTCCCAGGTTATCCCCACAGTGGGCCTGTAGGTCAGAGTATCAAGCCAAAAAATTTTTTCAAACCTTAAAATCCAATGGAATTTGCCCTGCCAGGTTTCAAACTTGCTTTAGATCTGCAATCTCTCTTTTAACTTTCTGATTTCTCCCTTTTGCAGTGGGAATGTCTATTTTATGCCTGTGCCACCATTGTGTTTTGGAAGCACATAACTTGTCTAGTTTCACAGGTTCACAGATAAAAATAAATGTTACCCTAGGATGAATCATACCTTGAGATGTCCTCCACAATTGAATTAGATGGTATTTGGAAGAAATTTTGAATTTAGAGTTGATGCTGGAATGGGTCAAAGCTTTTGAGGATTTTAGGATGGAGTTAATGTAGTTTGTATGTGAGAAGGCCATAAATTCTGAAGGAGTCAGAGGTCAGACCATTATGGGTTGAATCGTATCCCTCTCAAAATTTATATGTTCAAGACCTAACCCCTAGTACCTCAGAATGTGACTATATTTAGAGACAGGATCTTTACAGAGGTAATCAAGTTAAAATTACTTTATTAGCATTGGGCCTGATCCAATATGGCTAATGGACATAGAGTCAGACATGCATAGAGACATGATATGAAGAGACAGGGGGAGAAGACAGCTATCTAAGAGCCAAGTAAAGAAGCCTGAAACAGGACCTTTCTTTATAACCCTCAGAAAGAACCAACCCTGCCATGGACAACTTGATTTTAGATGTCCAACCTCCAGAACTGCTAGCAATAAATTTTTGTTGTTTAAGCCATGCAGTGTGTGGTACTTTATTATGGAAGCCTTAGTATACTCATGTAAAATATAATTGAGATCCCTTAGTTCTTCCACAATCTATGATTAAGTTTAGAAAGTAGCCTCAGTATTATCAATGCAATAAATAATTAAATGCCTAATCTGTGTATTGTTCTATACCAACAGCTAAAGGCAGTAATAATAATAGAAAAAAATTCAGTTCATGCTTATGGGTTATATTTTGGAATAATCATATTTTAAGATGTCTGAAAATGTGAGTCAGCTAGTAATAAATGAATTTCTTAGACTAAATATGTCATACATGTAAATTGGAATTTTTATTTAGGCATATTGTTTCTTTATGTGACCTGACAGCCACCTTTAACAATACTCACAGCACCACTGCTAGAAAATGTAAAGTTATTGTCAATAGAGTGTCAATAAAAGCAACTGACATTCTCATAGTGAATTTAATATATCATTGCCTGCTTCATAATTGTGTGCAGATCCGGATCAATTTTTTGGTGTATATATATATATAGTAATTATTTTATATTTTTAGATATATGTACGATATATACCAATTACTGTGGTGAGTTGTATTGTCACTGAACAAAGATACCTGGTGATAATCTGGATTCCTTTGTTTTTAAGAATTTTTATAAATTTGTCCTAAATATCACTTAATTACAGTGGTTTTAATATTTAAGCTCCAATTTTTTAAGCTATGATTTGTACACTTTCTTCTATTTTGTCTTGAGACAGGTTTTACAAGTACTTTACTAAGTATTCTTTAATTTTATCCATAGAACTAGATAATTGCCATTATAATGTAGTGCTGTCATTTTTTCAAAATAAATTTTGTATTTGAAGACAATACATCTGGCTAATCTATTGAACTATATCATATTGTGAATCATGGGACAATTTGTTGATAAATTCTACTAGCAATGATGGAAATGGTTCATGTAGACACTCCAAGAATCAGTATAAGGCTGTAGGCTTTGTATTTATTGACCATTACATTTAATGAAAGAGGTAGTTTAGAAAGAAATAATTGTGATGATGAAGCTTCATAATTTTATGAAAAGTTTAGTCGTAGAAATAGTGTAAGGAATAAAAATTGTTAGTGTGGCACCCAGACCAATTATACAGTAGTGGATTTTGTGTATTGAAGTGTCTTAACCATATATGGCTGCTGGTCGAACTGGACTTTAGCACCAGGGAGAAAGTCTACAAGCTAAGAATGGAAAAAGATGAGCTAGAAAACAACCTGGACACTTGAGTTGTTTACTTTATATGAATGACAGTGGTCACAATTATGGAAAATGGAGGATCCATGTATATAGGATTAATGTAGACTTTCTGAACCGCTGTTTTACTAAAGTGGTTTGATCTGGTGCATGGAGTGTAGAAAGCTCTTGATAAGTTCCACATGATCCAGATTTTTAGGGCAGGGTCCCACAATAAGGTGAAGATATGGGGAACTAGGTTTGACTTTTATAGGAAATGAGGATTTGTAAAGACATATTCTTATGTTAGTGCTACCCCCATGGTTTGGGATTCAAGACTGAGATTATGTTTTGTGTACAATATTATATTTATGATTATATACACTTATAGATATTGAGTCCATTACAAACTAGTAAACTCTCTAAAGAAAATTATACTTTTAGTAGTCACAGGAATCTTAAATTACTAAAAATAACTAGTGAGTTGCATTGCCTCTGAACATAGCTACCTAGTGATAATGTGTTACCTTTGCTATAAATTGCTCTATTTATACCATTTCCTTAGTTGATATGCTAGAGATATATTGTTCAACCAATCACTCATTCACCCACTCATTCATTTAACACCATTTTCCATATGCATAGCAGTAATCACCATCGGGGATAGAATTATGAACAAAATAAGGTAGCACTAATGTCTAATGTAAGATTTGCTGAGTATGTTCTGAGGGAGTGAGTAAACACACATTTCTGAATGGAGGATAACTTCATTTTGCAGGTCGACCTCTGCTGTTACTTTGGAAATATCACTGCTGATCATACTGGGGTGAGGTGAGGTATGGGGAGAGTTATAGGACTAATCTAACAGGGGATTTCATGGTGTTGTGGTGAGAAGGGGGAACTCAGGACATACATGAGTCTCTATAATAATAAACAAAGCTCCTTTCAGGTGCACTTGGTAATAGGTGATAGCTCCATTACCTATTCCTTGATGCCAAATTTCCTCATAAGGACCTGAGAGAAGCCAAGACTACTAGGGAAAGTCTGGTATGAAAATATTTATCTCCCTTCTTTTACTTTTAGGGTAGCCATATATAGTAAATAAAAGCATAGTTTACTCACTTAAATTTGAATTTTAGATAAATAATGAATGAATGAATGAATGAAAGTGCTATAGCAATTCAACCTCCCCCTTATAGTGCATTACTGCTATATCGATCACAGAATCCTTAGGCAACATCCAGAATAGTGCCTTTAAATTGCCATCTGTAGTGATATTAACTCTAACAGTCATTCTCAGCCCAGGCAGTGGGCATATCCTCTGGGAAAGTTTTACTTAGAACATGAAGAATAGGGAAGTCATGTTTTGAAAAATATCTTCCTCCATATCATTTATATATGATATATGGTCCCAGGAAGGATCACATCCAGTCTCCATATTCACCTGTTCTAAAGAGAATCACTGTCCTGTGGTAAACATGGAAGTGTGTACTTTCGTTTTCTTTTTGTTTTAAGTGAGTTTATCAGAAAGCTAAATTTTTTTTTTCCAGAATATTATGGGTGTACAAAAGTTTTGGTTACATGAAGTAATTTTGTACCATTTGAGTTAAAGTTATAAAGTGTGTTCATCACCAAGATAGTGTGCATTGTACTCATTAGATGTAAATTTACACATTCCCTCTACCCTCTCCCACCTCCTTGATTTCCATTGAATGTTATTACCATATGTACATATGAGTGTTGATCATTTAGTTCCAATTTAATAGTGCATACATATGGTGTTTATTTTTTCCATTCTTGTGATACTTCACTTAAGAGTATTGTCTTCCATTCCACCAAGTTGCTATAAAAGGTGTTAGTTCACCACTTTTTTATGGCTGAATAGTACTCCATGGTATACATATACCATATTTTATTAATCTACTCATGTATTGGTGGTACTTTGGTTGTTTCCACATCTTTCTGATTGTGATTTATGCTGCTATAAACATTCGACTGCAAGTGTTTTTTTTTGTTGTTGTTGTTGTTTTTTTTTTATTTTTTCTTTTATTTCATCATATTATGGAAGTACAAATATTGTTAGGGTTACAAATATTGCCCCTGCCCCCTCCCTCCCCCCGATATGTCCAATCCCCTGGTGGTGTACATCACACACGTTATGGAAGCACACACCCCTTTCCTCCTCCCCACACCTGCCTGCCCACCACCTGTTAAAATTTTTTTTTTTTTAACATTTTGGTTACATTGTATATCTTTGCCTCTCCCTAAGAAGGGTTAGAGGTAT